>ONZH01011339.1:0-13158 GCA_900303285.1 Rhinella marina | reverse complement strand
TCCTCTGTAGGTATCTCCTCTGTAGGTATCTCCTCTGTAGGTATCTCCTCCTCTGTATGTATCTCATCTATAGGTATCTCCTATGTATGTATCTCCTCTGTATTCTCCTCTGTATTCTCCTCTGTAGGTATATCCTCTCTTAGTTATCTCCTCTGTAGGTATCTCCTCTGTATAGGTATCCCTCTAGGTAAGGTATCTCCTCTGTAGGTAGGTATCTCCTCTGTGTATCTCCTCTGGTATCATCTCTCTGTAGTATCTCCTCTGTAGGTATCTCTCATCTCCTGTATAGGTATCTCCTCATCTCTGTAGGTATCTCCTCTGTAGGTAGGTATGTATAGGTATCTCCTCTGTGTATGTATGTATCCCTCTGTAGGTATCTCCTCTGCTATGTATCTCCTCTCCTCTGTAGTATCTCCTCTGTTAGGTATCTCCTCTGTAGTATCTCCTCTTTATGTGTCTCCTCTGTATGTATCTCCTCTTTATGTGTCTCCTCTGTGTATCTCACTGTATGTATCTCCTCTGTATGTATCTCATCTTAGGTATCTTCTCTTATGTGTCTCCTCTCTACGGTATCTCATCTATAGGTATCTCCTCTGTAGGTATCTCCTCTGTAGGTTTCCTCTGTGTAGGTTATCTTCCTCCTCTGTATGTATCTCCTCACTGTGTATACTCCTCTGTATGTATGTAGGTATGATGTATCTCATCTATAGGTATCTCTCTTTATGTGTCTCCTCTCTAGGTATCTCATCTATAGGTATCTCCTCTGTATGTGTCTCCTCTGTATGTATCTCCTCTGTAGGTATCTCCTCTGTAGGTATCTCCTCTGTATGTATCTCCTCTGTATGTATCTCCTCTGTAGGTATCTCCTCTGTATATCTCCTCTGTAGGTATCTCCTCTGTGTAGGTATTTCTCCTCTGTATGTATGTATGTATCTCCTATGTATGTATATCTCTCTGATGTATCTCCTCTGTATCTCCTCTGTAGGTATACTCCTCCTCTGTAGTATCTCCTCTGTAGGTATCTCCTCTGTAGGTGTCTCCTCTGTAGGTATCTCCTCTGTAGGTATCTCCTCTGTAGGTATCTCCTCTGTAGGTATCTCCTCTGTAGGTATCTCCTCTGTATGTATCTCCTCTGTAGGTCTCCTCTGTATGTATCTCCACTGTATGTATCTCCTCTGTATGTATCTCATCTATAGGTATCTCCTATGTATGTATCTCCTCTGTATGTATCTCCTCTGTATCTCCTCTGTAGGTATATCCTCTTTAGGTATCTCCTCTGTAGGTATCTCCTCTGTAGGTATCTCCTCTGTAGGTGTCTCCTCTGTATGTATCTCCTCTGTAGGTATCTCCTCTGTATAGTATCTCATCTGTAGGTATCTCTCTTCTATCTTATAGGTATCTCCTCTGCATCTCCTATGTATGTATCTCCTCTGTAGGCATCTCCTATGTAGTATCTCCTCTGTGTAGGTATCTCCTCTGTTGTATCTCCTCTGTAGGTATCTCCTCTGTATGTATCTGTATCTCCTCTGTAGGTCTCTTAGGTTATCTCCTCTGTGTATCTCCTCTGTAGTACTGTAGGTATCTCCTCTGTAAGTATCTCCTCTGTATGTATCTCCACTGTATGTATCTCCTCTGTATGTATCTCATCTATAGGTATATGTATGTATCTCTAGTATTAGGTATCTCCTCTGTATGTATCTCCTCTGTAGGTATCTCCTCTGTATGTATCTCCTCTGTAGGTATCTCCTCTATGTATCTCCTCTGTATGTATCTCCTCTGTATGTATCTCCTCTGTATGTATCTCATCTATAGGTATTCCTCTGTATGTATCTCATCTATAGGTATCTCCTATGTATGTATCTCCTCTGTATGTATGTATCTCCTCTGTAGGTATCTCCTCTGTATGTATCTCCTCTGTAGGTAAATCTCCTCTATGTATCTCCTATGTATGTATCTCCTCTTATGTATCTCCTCTGTACTCCTCTCCTCTTTAGGTGTAGGTATCTCCTCTGTAGGTGTCTCCTCTGTAGGTATCTCCTCTAGGTATCTCCTCTGTAGATCTGTATGTATCTCATCTGTAGGTATCTCCTCTGGTATCTCTGTAGGTATCTCCTCTGTATGCATCTCCTATGTATGTATCTGTATGCATCTCCTATGTAGGTAATACTCCTCTATAGGTATCTCCTCTTATGTGTCTCCTCTATAGGTATCTCCTCTGTAGGTATCTCCTCTGTAGGTATCTCCTCTGTAGGTATCTCCTCTGTATGTATCTCATCTGTATGTATCTCCTCTGTATGTATCTCCTATGTATGTATCTCCTACTGTAGGTATCTCCTCTGTAGGTATCCTCTATAGTATCTTCTCTTTATGTAGGTCTCCTCTGTAGGTCTGTAGTATCTCCTCTGTAGGTATCTCCTCTGTAGTATCTCCTCTGTATGTATCTGTATGTATCTCATCTATAGGTATCTCCTCTGTATGTATCTCCTATGTATGTATCTCCTCTGTAGGATCTCTTTATGTGTCTCCTCTGTAGGTATCTCCTCTGTATGTATCTCATCTGTATGTCATCGGTATCTCCTCTGTAGTATCTCCTGTGTATTTATCTCCTATGTATGTATCTCCTCTGTAGGTATCTCCTCTGTAGGTATCTCCTCTATAGTATCTTCTCCTGTTAGGTATCTCCTCTGTATGTATCTCCTCTGTAGGTATCTCCTCTGTAGGTATCTCCTCTGTATGTATCTCCTCTGTATGTATCTCCTCTGTAGGTATCTCCTCTGTATGTATCTCATCTATAGGTATATCCTATGTATGTATCTCCTCTATAGGTATCTTCTCTTTATGTGTCTCCTCTCTAGGTATCTCATCTATAGGTATCTCCTCTGTAGGTATCTCCTCTGTATGTATCTCCTCTGTAGGTATCTCCTCTGTAGGTATCTCCTCTGTAGGTATCTCCTCTTTATGTGTCTCCTCTGTATGTATCTCCTCTTTATGTGTCTCCTCTGTATGTATCTCCACTGTATGTATCTCCACTGTATGTATCTCCTCTGTATGTATCTCATCTATAGGTATCTCCTATGTATGTATCTCCTCTGTAGGTATCTCCTCTATAGGTATCTTCTCTTTATGTGTCTCCTCTCTAGGTATCTCATCTATAGGTATCTCCTCTGTAGGTATCTCCTCTGTAGGTATCTCCTCTGTAGGTATCTCCTCTGTATGTATCTCCATGTATGTATCTCCTCTGTTGTCTCCCCTCTAGGTATCTCCTCTGTATGTATCTCCTCTATAGTATCCCTTGTATGTATCTCCTCTATAGGTATCTCTTCTCTCCTCTAAGGTATCTTCTCGTATGTGTCTCCTCTGTATGTATCTCCTCTGTAGGTATCTCCTCTGTAGGTATCTCCTCTGTATGTATCTCCTCTGTATGTATCTCCTCTGTAGGTATCTCCTCTGTATGTATCTCCTATGTATGTATCTCCTCTGTATGTATCTCCTCTGTATCTCCTCTGTGTATCTCCTCGTAGGTATCTCCTTCTGTATGTATCTCCTCTGTAGGTATTCCTATGTATGTATCTCCTATGTATTCTCCTCTGTATGTATATCTCCTCTGTAGGTATATCCTCATTGTAGGTATCCTCCTCTGTAGGTATCTCCTCTGTAGGTCTCCTCTGTAGGTCTGTAGTATCTCCTCTGTATGTATCTCCTCTGTAGGTATCTCCTCTGTATGTATCTCCACTGTATGTATCTCCTCTGTATGTATCTCATCTATAGGTATCTCCTGTATGTATGTATCTCCTCTGTATGTATTCCTGCTAGGTTATGTATCTCCTCTGTAGGTAGGTACTCCTCCTCTGTGTAGGTATCTCCTCCTCCACTGTATGTATCTCTCTCTATGGTATAGTATGTATCTCCTCTGTATGTATCTCCTCTGTGGTAGGTATCTCTCCTCTGTATGTATCTCCTCTGTAGGTATCTCCTCTGTATGTATCTCCTCTGTAGTATCTCCTCTATGTATCTCCTCTGTATGTATTCCACTGTATGTATCTCCTCTGTATGTACTCATCTATAGGTATCTCCTTTATGTTGTATCTCCTCTGTATCTATCTCCTCCTCTGTATCTCCTCTGTAGGTAAGGTATATCCTCTGTAGGTATCTCTAGGTATTCTCCTCTCCTCTGTAGGTATCTCCTCTGTAGGTGTAGTCCTCTGTAGGGTATCTCCTCTGTAGGTATCTCCTCTGTATTATCTCATCTGTAGGTATCTCCTCTGTAGGTATCTCCTCTGTATGGTATCTCCTCTGTATGCATCTCCTATGTATTGTATCTCTGTGTATCTCCTTCTATAGGTATCTCCTCTGAGGTATCTCTCCTATAGGTATCTCCTCTTTATGTGTCTCCTCTGTAGGTATCTCCTCTGTAGGTATCTCCTCATCTGTCTGTAATCTCCTATCTGATGTATCTCCTATGTATGTATCTCCTCTATAGTTATGTGTCTCCTCTATAGGTAGGTATCTATTCTGTAGGTATCTCCTCTGTAGGTATCTCCTCATCTCCTCTGTAGGTATCTCTCTGTATGTATCTCATCTGTAAGTATCTCATCTATAGTATCTCCTCTGTATGTATCTCCTATGTATGTATCTCCTATGTATGTATCTCCTCTGTAGGTATCTCCTCTGTAGGTATCTCCTCTGTAGGTATCTCCTCTATAGGTATCTTCTCTTTATGTGTCTCCTCTATAGGTATCTCCTCTGTAGGTATCTGCTCTGTAGGTATCTCCTCTGTAGGTATCTCCTCTATCTCCTCTGTATGTATCTCCTCTGTAGGTATCTCCTCTGTATGTATCTCCACTGTATGTATCTCCTCTGTAGGTATCTCCTCTGTATGTATCTCCTCTGTATGTATCTCATCTATAGGTATCTCCTATGTATGTATCTCCTATGTATGTATCTCCTATGTATGTATCTCCTCTGTAGGTATCTCCTCTATAGGTATCTTCTCTTTATGTGTCTCCTCTGTAGGTATCTCCTCTGTAGGTATCTCCTCTGTAGGTATCTCCTCTGTATGTATCTCCTCTGTAGGTATCTCCTCTGTAGGTATCTCCTCTGTATGTATCTCCTATGTAGGTATCTCCTCTGTAGGTATCTCCTCTATAGGTATCTCTTATGTCTCCTCTGTAGGGTAGGTATTAGCGTATCTGCTCTGTAGGTATCTCCTCTGTAGGTATCTCCTCTGTATGGTTCCTCTGTATGTATCTCCTATGTATGTATCTCATCTATACCCTATGTATGTATCTCCTCTGTATGTATCTCCTATTATGTATCTCATCTTAGGTATCTCCTATGTATATCTCCTCTGTAGGTATCTTCCTCTGTTAGGTATCTCCTCTGTAGGGTATCTCCTCTAGGTAGTGTATCTCCTCTGTATATCTCCTCTGTATATCCTCTGTATGTATCTCTCCTCTGTAGGTAAATCTCCTGTATGTATAGTGTATTGTCTCCTCTGTAGGTATCTCCTCTGTATGTATCTCCTCTGTATGTATCTAATCTATAGGTATCTCTCTGTCTCTCCTCTGTATGTCCTCTGAAGGTATTTCCTCTTAGTATCTCCTCTGTATGTATAGGTATCTCCTCTGAAGGTATCTCCTCTGTTGTATCTCTCTGAAGGTATCTCCTCTGTAGGTATCTCCTCTGTAGGTATCTTCTCAGGAGCACTGTCCCCCAGAACACAACTCTGCCTGCTTCTAATGAAACGGTAGCAGATAATATCAGTGTCCAGATGAGCTCCACATGGAGTAACTATGCTCACCTGACCGAAGGTTAAGTCTGGGCCAGTATTACTGCAAGATGACAGATGCAGGAATTAATGAGGGACAGCGCTCTAATTACTCCAAGTGTGCAGATCTGTACTAGGGATGAGAGAGGAGTGGCAGTAAATTTCCATAGTAATGGCTTGAGTCTGTACTAGTGGATAAAGAGGAGGAACAGCGCTCTAATTTCCATAGTGATGGCGAGTCTGTTTAGTGGATATAAGGGAGGCAGCGCTCTAATTACTCCATAGTGATTGAGTTCTAC
Organism: Rhinella marina; assembly: GCA_900303285.1. Taxonomy (NCBI): domain Eukaryota; kingdom Metazoa; phylum Chordata; class Amphibia; order Anura; family Bufonidae; genus Rhinella; species Rhinella marina. The sequence continues at coordinate 7,092 of ONZH01011339.1, read as the reverse complement.
AGTGGATATAGAGGATGAAGCGCTCTCAATTCTCCATAGTGATGGCAGAGCGTACTATGGATGAAGAGAGGAGTGGCACACTCTATTATTCCATAGTAATGGCTGAGTCTGTACTAGTAGATATAGAGAGGAGGAGGCACTCTAATTACTCCATAGTGATGGCTGAGTCTGTACTAGTGGATGAAGAGAGGAGGTGGCAGCACTCTAATTACTCCATAGTGACGGCTGAGTCTGTACTAGTAGATATAGAGAGGAGGAGCACTCTAATTTACTCCATAGTGACGGCTGAGTCTTATAGTGGATGAAGAGAGGAGGAGGCACTCTAATTACTCCATTAGTGACGGATGAGTCTGTACTAGTGGATGAAGAGAGGAGGAGGCAGCGCTGTAATTACTCCATAGTGACGGCTGAGTCTGTACTAGTGGATATAGAGAGGAGTAGGCACTCTAATTACTCCATAGTGACGGCTGAGTGTACTAGTAGATATAGAGAGGAGGAGGCACTCTAATTAACTCCATAGTGACGGCTGAGTCTGTACTGTGGTGAGAGAGAGGAGGCAGCGCTCTAATTGCTCCATAGTGATGGCTGTGTCTGTGCTAGTGGATGAAGAGAGGAGGAGGCACTCTAATTACTCCATAGTGACGGCTGAGTCTGTACTAGTGGATGAAGAGAGGAGGAGGCACTCTAATTACTCCATAGTGATGGCTGAGTTGTCTGTGGAGAAGAGGGAGGAGGCACTCTAATTACTCCATAGTGACGGTGAGTCTTACTAGTGGATAAGAGAGGAGGAGGCCACTCTAATTACTCCATAGTGACGGCTGAGTCTGTACTAGTGGATAAGAGAGGAGGAGGCACTCTAATTACTCCATAGTGATGAGTTGTACGGCATAGTGACGGCTGAGTCTGTATAGGATGAAGAGAGGAGGAGGCACTCTAATTACTCCATAGTGATGGCTGAGTCTGTACTAGTGGATGAAGAGGGGAGGAGGCACTCTAATTACTCCATAGTGACGGCTGAGTCTGTACTATTGGATGAATAGAGGAGGAGGCACTCTAATTACTCCATAGTGACGGCTGAGTCTGTACTAGTGGATGAAGAGAGGAGATGGCAGCACTCTAATTACCCAAGTTGAGGCTGAGTCTACTAGTGGATATAGAGAGGAGGAGGCACTCTAAATACATAGTGACGGCTGAGTCTGTACTAATGGATAGTGACGGCTGACTGTACTAATGTCTGATGATATAGAGAGGAGGAGGCACTCTAATTACTCCATAGTGAACGGCTGAGTCTGTACTAGTGGTATGAAGAGAGGAGGAGGCACTCTAATTACTCCATAGTGACGGTGAGTCTTGTACTAGGGATGAAGAGAGGAGGAGGCAGCGCTGTAATTACTCCATAGTGACGGCTGAGTCTTACTAGTGGATATAGAGAGGAGTAGGCAACTCTAATTACTCCATAGTGACGGCTGAGTCTGTACTAGTAGATATAAGAGGAGGAGGCACTCTAATACTCCTAGTGACGCTGAGTCTGTACTAGTGGATGAAGAGAGGAGGAGGGGCTCTAATTGCTCCATAGTGATGGCTGTTCTGTGGCTTGGATGAAGAGAGGAGGAGGCACTCTAATTACTCCAAGTGATGCTGAGTCTGTACTAGTGGATGAAGAGGGGAGGAGGCACTCTAATTACTCCATAGTGACGGCTGAGTTGTACTATGATGGATTGAAGAGAGGAGGCACTCTAATTACTCCAAGTGACGGGCTGAGTCTGTATAGTGGATGAAAGAGGAGGGGCACTCTAATTCTCCATAGTGACGCTGAGTCTGTACTAATGGATGAAGAGAGGAGGAGGCCTCTAATTACTCCATAGTGACGGCTGAGTACGATGTACTCCTAGCTGTGATGTACTAAGAGAGGAGGAGGCACTCAATTACTCCATATGTAGTGGCTGAGTCTGTACTAGTGGATGAAGAGGGGAGAGGCACTCTAATTACTCCATATCCATTACGATTCTGTACTAATGGATAATAGAGGAGGAGGCACTCTAATTACTCCATAGTGACGGCTGAGTCTGTACTAGTGGATATAGAGAGGAGGAGGCCACTCTAAATACTCCATAGTGACGGCTGAGTCTGTACTAATGGATGAGAGAGAGAGGAGGCACTCTAATTACTCCTTAGTGACGGCTGAGTCTGTACTATGGATGAAGAAGAGGAGGTGCAGCACTCAATTACTCCTAGTGACGGCTGGTCCTGTACTAGTGATATAGAGAGGAGGAGCACTCTATTATCCATAGTGACGGCTGAGTCTTATAATGGATGAAGAGAGGAGGAGGCACTCTAAATACTCCATAGTGATGGCTGAGTCTGTACTATGGATGAAGAAGGAGGTGGCAGCACTCTAATTACTCCATAGTGACGGCTGAGTCTGTACTAGTGGATATAGAGAGGTGGAGGCACTCTAATTACTCCATAGTGACGGCTGTCTGTACTAGAGAGGTAGGCACTCTAATTACTCCATATGACGCTGAGGTGGATGGAGGCACTCTAATTACTCCATAGTGACGGCTGAGTCTGTACTAGTAGATATAGAGAGGAGGAGGCACTTTAATTACTCCATAGTGATGGCTGAGTCTGTACTAGTGGATGAAGAGAGGAGGAGGCACTCTAATTACTCCATAGTGATGGCTGAGTCTGTACTAGTGGATGAAGAGAGGAGGTGACAGCGCTCTAATTACTCCATAGTGATGGCTGTACTAGTAGATGAAGTGAAGTAGTGCAGGTCACCAGTAAACATTTCTTCATAAAATAAATAGTGACATAATAGTGCTATGACCTTACCTGGGATCTGCCACCAATACACCAATGACCTTGTCAAATCCTAGGGTGTGGGCAGCCAAGGAGGCAGCTGCCATTGTGTTGACGTTATTAGGAGCCATTTGGCACAGGGACCGTGTAGGCCCCTCATATAAGACTGTGCGTTCCCGGATGGTAGAGAGATCTGCTTCTGCCAACTTGCCTTCTAGTTTAAAGCTTTTTGGGTGTTTAGTCATTGTAATTTTCAGGCCCTAAAAAAAAATAAAGAAAAAAAACAGTCCATTGTCCTTCATCTGATCATCTCCCGTTGACCACCGTCTGGTGAATGTGTGTTGAAGTTATTGGAGAATGAGGGGGCGCCATGAATTCTGCTGGTAAATTCTATCTCTTTGTATGGTTTGGTAATTTCAATAAAGCTTTGGACTTCAGCATCCCCCGATCTGCCCATCTTTTCATCTACTGCGGATACAGGACCTTGAGTGGAATTCCAACTTCAAGAGGGTGCCGCTCTAGTCTGATTCAGGTCATCCGATCTAGGCTCTCTAATAGGTGTTTTCATGAGGAGCACAACATAATTTGGTAAGTTGCTCAGCAATTTGGCTGTTTATGTTGGGCATCACTCGAGGCATGGCCATCTTCTACTCTACAGTGAGTGGATGATCCTTCAGATGTCCACACAATTTTGGCTGCTCTCAGTGGACCTTTATCATGAGGTCTGCAGTTGCACCATCTTCTACCACCAGACAATGGGTTGTGTGCCTTTCACTCCCACCCTGCTCCAACCCTTAGCTGTTACCTCCTAATACACAATACTTGGTTGAATGCTCTTCTTCCATGGCAATATGGACAAGATCTTGCTACCCTAACCCTAGTCTATAGAAAACTTACCCTAAGCGTTCCTCTATCTGCCATTTTCGAGATGTCTTCTCCACCCCACAATGCCCCACTAGGAATATAGAGTGTATAACCAGACAGCTTGGCTCTTCTTCTAAGTCTTCTCTCAGTTTCTTCATCAGCTAAAGCTGTGGGGGATCCAACCTAGCGAAATAAGAGAGGACAATTTACCTTCTGCCTCCAAAACACAGAATCTGCTCATCCATTGTAGGGGTCTCCCTGATAAAATCCCTCATACCTAAAGCCAAATGCCTAAAACAGAGGATAAATGGTGTTTACAGGCTGACCATGGATTACACTGGTCTCCCTAATGAAAAAGAGACCACGTATGGTCACCTGCAGACCTCAGATCCCCCAGGAAGGACACTCAACCAGCAATAGACCATAGAAGACAAAATGGTTGTACGATGAGAAACATATGATACAAAAAGTAAGCCTCATGTCCCAGAGCAGCTGAATGAACCTACTAGTAAGTGTGCCGCAGATAGGAAGCGTTCTCCATATGTTTTGGTTATGGAGGGATGTGCCACCTCCACGATCAGATCCACCTCTCTAGAAAGACACATACGTTTTCTATCACTGTACAGTATAAGAGATTACAGTACAGCTGAGATCATATAGGGTCAGTGTTATATATGTATGAGATGGATATAGGGTCAGTGTTATATATGTATGAGATGGATATAGGGTCACTGTTATATATGTATGAGATGGATATAGGATATAGGGCCATTGTTACATATATATGAGATGGATATAGGGTCAGTGTTACATATATATGAGATGGATATAGGGCCATTGTTACATATATATGAGATGGATATAGGGTCAGTGTTATATATATGAGATGGATATAGGGTCAGTGTTATATATATGAGATGGATATAGGGTCAGTGTTACATATATATGAGATGGATATAGGGCCATTGTTACATATATATGAGATGGATATAGGGTCAGTGTTATATATATGAGATGGATATAGGGTCAGTGTTGTATATGTATGAGATGGATATAGGGTCAGTGTTACATAGATATGAGATGGATATAGGGTTAGGTGTAGGTATATATGTTATCTTAGGGTGTGATACATGGAGTTTTAGTTTGGTTTTACCGCTCCTCGAATTCTTCTAGGTTTTGCAGCTGCAGATGTGTCGCTACGTTCACTTCCATTTTTGTCATCGTCCTGTTCCAAACAAACGCCAGCTCCACGTTATACTTGTCACCTTCACTTTGTATCTGATTCACCAAGTAAGCGCCTAGAAGCATAAACTGGAGGTTGTAGTAGACACAGTTCTGATCTCATATGAGGCTCTAGAATAACATGTTCTGTCCTCGGGGGCCACCACTTCCACTTTTTTTCTCTCTCTATAGTGAAGTACCATTGGTGAGAGTCTGCTGCCTGTGTTGTGATGGTCCAGTGTGAGACCACAGAGTTAATGTCCCTGCTGTGCATGTTACTTATGTGAAGGTAGACCGGTAGAAATACTGAATTTTCCCCTCACAGTGTCATGTCATTTGTATATACATGTATTTAATGCTATACAAATATATATATCTCAGCTTTGTAAATGCTTATGCAGCTGTATAGAATGTCTATATCCTGGTATTGTGTCCAAGATGCTGCGGTGCAGTGTGTCACAAAGGAATGCGTGTATAATGCTTATCAGCTTGCTGGGGAAACAAGACTGTGAACAAAGCCCCCCACCTTTTCTATTGTGATAATGTGAATGTAATTTTTATATTATAATTTTATACCTTTTTATATTATATTTTTATACTTTGTAACTTTTATAAAGCTTGCGTATAATATATGTATATATTTAACTAGTCTGCAACTGTGAAGAGACATGAGAGGCTGTAATGATTTTGCCACAAAAGCACGGCCAAAGGACTTAATACTGGAATCATAAGTCTGTGTTTTGTCCTTAATTATTGTGCGCACCCGTGTTCAAAACAATTCGGAATGACTGACTGAATACCAGAAAGGACAGGTTTAAGTCCACCTCAACAGATGGCGACGAGGATGGGATCCCTGAAAGGAGCACCAGCACTCAGCGTTCCAAACTTCGACCGATGCCACGGGCACCACTCCCTTTCGAAGGGGACTGATCACCCTAACGGACCACGGTAAGTTACATATACACTGTATGTGATGGCTTGCCTGTGGCTCGAGGGGGTAGTGGTAGTCTGGGGTTTAGGTTTTGTGGGGCCTGAGTGAAACGTCATGTGACCAGACGCCTGGTGGTCTCCGCGGGGATTCCGCGAAACCTACAGCCCCTCAGGAAAGGTCCACGTGGGTATTCAGTCAGATCATGTTAGGGGACCCAGACTGGCAGCGGAATCTGTGAGAACACGTTGGAGTAGTGATTTAGGTGACGCCTGGTATAGACATCCCAGAGCGTGCGCCTAACACGTAGAGTAGTTATCTAGGTGGCGTGTAACAAGTTACCCAGAGCGTGCGCCTAACACGTTAGAGTAGTTATCTAGGTGGCGCCTGGGTATACCGACAAGTTACCCGGAGCGCGCGCCTAGAGTAGTTATTTGGGCGGCGCCTGGGTATACCGACAAGTTACCCGGAGTGTGCGCCTGGGATTTTGGTGGCGCCTGGATATACCGACAAGTTATCCGCAGCGCGAGCCTGGGGTATACCGGCAAGTTATCCGCAGCGCGAGCCTGGGGTATACCGACAAGTTACCCGAGTCTCAGACCAGTTAGTTAGTTGTTAGGTTGTTAGTTAGTGCGCTGAGTGGTAACCGTCGTGCCCATTGTTGCAACTCCTTCACGGGCGAAGTGATGATTGAAGTTTGAAGTTTAGCCGCTTGAGTCGGCGTGTAAATTGGGGAGATCGTAGTGTGTTTCTCTGTCCCCGGGGAAATCGTAGTGTGTTTCTCTTTCCCCTCCCCCCGTGATTTATTGGCTATTCGGAGGACGGTGTGAGGGATAAGAAACCATTTTGTATACACTATGTCCTCCATCTTGTGCATATGTGGAAAATTACTGAGCCAGGTGTGAGAATGTGGGGAGTTTTCTGTGTATAAGATAGTTACAAGGCCGAAGTAAGCAGCTCACTCGCTGTCTCGCTCCCCCTCATTCTCTCATGCTCTTATCAGAGGTTGATGTTCAGGAGGGCTAAGTTTTGTTTTCTCTTATTCTGGTAGCTTCAGGATTTACAGCTGAAGAATGTCAGCTCTGAGATAAGAAAATTCTAATTAGTAGAACCTTGTTAGTATAGAGCGGAAATATTACCTTTATGAATAACAATCAAATCATTAGTTCTGATTTCCTCCTCTTGGTGGTGGCCAGATTTGTCTATGATTATCTGTAGGTTATAAGATGTATACGTATGTAAAATTAAAGCGGAATGAAGGAGAGAATCTGATTCAT
>ONZH01011338.1:0-30901 GCA_900303285.1 Rhinella marina | reverse complement strand
ATTAACACCATGTATATAAAAGATTGCAAGCACGCAGAACGCACAGTACAGGTGCCAAATAAATGCCTTTTTTTTTAAATATTTCTAGGTACACAGCCGTGTACTAACAGGTCAGACGGTGTGTATTAACACCACGTATATACAAGATTTTTGCAGGCACGCAGAACGCACAGTACAGGTGCCAAATAAAATGCCTTTTTTTTTTATATTTCTAGGTACACAGCCGTGTACTAACAGGTCAGACGGTGGGTATTTACACCTGGTATACAAAAAGGGTATTGCAGGCACACAAAACCCAGAACACTAGAGCCAAAGAAACTGTATTTAAAAAAAAAAATGTAGACAGCGGTACACTACGGTAATTAGATATGTAATTATTTCACAGGTTTTAGGCTGGTAGTGAAAGCCATCTTAGACTGCCTGTGCTAATGTGCAGCATGTAAAGCTATACTACTCAATTCATTATTAATGTGAATCAGCCCAATATTCATTTCATAATTTGCAATTGCAGACAGTCAGGCTGCTGAAGGATGTCTTGCAACCATGATATCAGTCAGTATTGCAGTTTATATGTATTGCAGCTTATATATTATTTATTATTAATGTGAATCACCCCACCCTGCACATAATTCACAATTGCAATAAATCTTTTACTTGATCCTTTTGCTATAGTGTGCTGCCTGACGTATTATGTATCACAGTTACTGTATATTGTAGTGAACTCTGTCCAATTAACCTTATTCAGAATTCTTCAGACCCTTTCCACTTGTTTCACATTTTGTTATGTTGCTGCATTGTGCTAAAACAAAAAAAGTTCAAAATTTTCCCCCTCGTTCTGCACTCAATACCTCAAAATGACAAAGTGAAAACAGATCTAAATCTTTGCTAATTTATTGAAAAGGAAAGAAATAAAAATATTGCATTGCTATAAGTATTCAGACCCTTTACTCAATACTTAGTACTTAGGTATGGTATCTTCTTTGAGACATGCTGACAATTTGTATGACTGGATGACTAACACATCAGGGATTGATGATGTTAACCCTTTCAGTACCGGAGGTTTTTCGGTTTTACGTTTTCATTTTTCTTCCCTATTTTCTGTGAGCCCTAACTTTTATATATTTTTGTCCACATAGCTGTATTGGGGCTTAATTTTTGCAGGACAAGTTTTACTTTCTAATGCCTCCATTAATTATGGCATAAAATGTAATGGGAAGCAGTAAAAAAATTCCAAATAGGGGTGGATTGAAAAAAAAAAAGCAATTCCTCCACCGTTTTACGTGTTTTTTTCCGACGGTGTCCTGTTTGCGGCAAAACTGACCCATGCCCTTCGTTCTCTGGGTCAGTACGATTACAACGATACCCCTTATGTGTAGGTTTGTTATGTTTAAATAGTGTAAAAATAAATTTAAACTTTGAAAAAAAATAATTTTTTTTCTTACATCTTCAAATTCTGACCCCCATAACTTTTTTTTAGTTACATCCACTAATCTGTTTAGGGGCTCATTTTTTGCGGGACAATCCATAGTTTTTATTGATACCATTTTGGAGTGTGCATGACTTTTTGAGTAAGAAAAGTAGTGAAAAAATGATAAATCAGCCATTTTGACCCTTTTTTTCCGTCACGCAATTCACCGTATTGGAAATTCTTTTTTATATTTTAAAAGTACGGGCATTTTCGGTTGCGGTGATACCCATGATGTTTATATTTATTGTTATTTAGGTATTTATTTTTTAATTATACAGAAAAGGGGGTGATTTAAACTTTTTTATTTTTTTACATTTTTTATATATTTTTTAACTTTTTTAACTTTTGTGATTATTTTAAGGCTCATACATGAGCATATAGATAATGTTTTTTAATTTTTAATTTTGAGCAATCAGGGATTTTTAAAACTCAATTTTAAGTCCCTTTTGTTCATTTCTTATCCAGGCCTCCATCTGGTGGCCAAAATAAGAATTGCAGATTGAAAGCTGTAAACCTCATCAGCGAGGTTTACAGCTTTCAGATCGTGTGCAGATACCCCGATTGACCACACGGGCGTCTGCACAACACCCGGAAGCGCACGCTTCCAGGTTTTTGCGCAATTAGATGCCGTGATCTCACGTGATCACGGCATCTAATGCCTTTAGTTACCGATTGTCTATATCAGTAAGTAACGGCAAGTCTCTGCTGTTTGAAACAGCAGAGACTTGCCGGCCATGACGCCCGGCGCACGTGCGAGCAGGCGTCATGTTCCCACATCGCTCCAGTACCGTACATGTACAGCGCTGGTACCGAAAGGGTTAATGTTATCTCTGAGTCTGACACCATGCCTTTGAGCCAGTGTTCAGTGCATTGATCCTGCTCCTCCTCCATAACAGTTAACATGAGGCCCAATAGAAGCTTTTTTTTCTCCGTTATCGCTGTCTTCATTAACCCCTCTTAGAGGGGAGCCTTAGACTGCCATGAGGAGTAGGTTCAGGTGGAAGAGGAGAACATGATAACCGAAATGTACTGTATAGCTGTGTTGGTGGTGGTAGCAATGGCAATTGTAGCCATAGTGGTAGTAGCTGTAGGGGCACTAGTAGCCATTGTGGTAATGCCACTCTAGGAACATAAATAGGTGGGAATCAAGATGGGGAATTGGAATTATAGGCTAACATAGGAAAATTGAATTGGATTGCAATATGGACCAGACCATCATCCTCCTTGTCATTATTATAGTAGCTAGGACACATAGTCTTCACCAGTAACATCATCAGTTACTGCTTCTACTGCTCCTGTCCGTCCTTCATTCCATCATTAGTCATCCAAAAGGAATGTGTTGGCAGGAAACAACTATATGACGCCAGTAATTTTTGTGTGTGCAAATTGAACTCCCACCTGGCCAGGTTGCTGGTGGTGCAGTTGCAACTGTTCCACCTGGAGAATTTAGTGGATTCTATCTGGCCAAATTGCTAGCAGTGCAGTTGCTGCTGTACTTAGTTGATTCCACTGCCTTAGGCAATTGATAGCATGCACCCACCCTCGATGGAAGATACCTTGCCACCATTTTTTCTAAAAAAAAAAGCCATCCCTGCCTTGTACTCTCAGATGGCCAAGAACATGGGCTGCTCCTTGGAATTGTCACTGTGAGGCAAGGTGCATGCCGCCATTGACAAATGGAGTAGCTGTTACAGGCAGGGACAGTACTTGTGTTTCATGACCCACTGGGTCAATGGTATGCGCAGCAGCATCGATGCTACACCACAGCAACAAGGCCACATGCTAGTGACCATAGTTGTGCCTGTATGATTCCCACATCAAGAAAAATAATAAAAATATGGCTGCACAACATTTCACAAGCAAACAATAAAACTAAGGAATGGGGATCATTCTAAATTAAAGTGGTATTACACCTACTAGAAATGAAAATTGAAAAAATAGAAGCTCTTTGCGCACATTTTTGATCAACCTTGTGTCGGGCCCATCTACCAGACGTCAAGGTGGCTTCCGCAAATGGGTTCCTAACACTAACAGACTGCCTCTCTTGGACTTACCTAAGCCTACAATGTTTTCAATTTTCATTTCTAGTAGGAATAATACCACTTTAATTTAGAGTGATCTCCATTTCTTAGTTCTATTATTTGCTTGTGAAATGTTGTGCAGCCATATTTTTATTATTTTTCTGTATGCTTGCTTTATGAATATGCACCTGTGAACATGTATTGCTAGTCTAAATTTTCTTGTAGTATATATTGAGGGTAGTGGCCTCTTTTAGACTGAGCAACGTCCATCTGCCTGGGGCTTCTGAGCAGAGTATAAATGATTCCCACATCAGGCACTTATCCACCTCCTCCACATCCTCCTGAGAATGCAGAGTGTTGCACCCTCCTTTCATATGTGTAAACTGAAGGATTGCCATTAGAGATGAGCGAACGTGCTCGTTGCGAGCACTGTAGCGCTTGGCTCCCCTGTGAACGAATGCCCGCAGGCATTGCGGATCCATCCTTAGCTGTATGTAAGTAAATGGGGACAGATCCATTTGGTATGACACTCATACCAAACGGATCCGTCCCCACTGACTTTCAGTCGGGTGAGGAGGACGGATCCATTTGATATGAGTGTCATACCAAATGGATCCGTCCCCATTGACTTACACGCAGCTGAGGACGGATCCGCAATGTCTGCGGGCATTGCGCAGGGGAGCCGATCGCTACAGTGCTCGTAACGAGCACGTTCGCTCATCTCTAATTGCCATACTATATGAGCCTGATGAGCCTAGGTGAGAGCAGCCACAAAGTAGATCACTTGCTATTCTGCATAAAGCAGCAAATTTCTCACTGGATACCTCCTTGCCAACTACAACTGAGCAATGTAGTCAGTGATGGTGGCAGGAACATTATGGCTGTGCTGCATTTAGGGGAAATAACACATGTTCAATACATAGCACACATTATAAATTTGCTGGTGCTATGCATATATCCAAGAGAGTTTGTGCACATTTCAGCCCTTCTTTCAGCAACAAAGTGATCTTGCCTTTGCATTGCTTGAACTGTTGGAGTATGTGTTATTTTCAGCTCAGTGGAAGCCTGTTAGGGATGCGTGTCACACACTTATCCCATTCTAAGAAGTCACTAGATTTGTGAGTAGAGACAATAGCAGAATAAATTATGTCATATCCTTGATATTTATACTGGAGATAACTAGGTCTCAGTCTTCCTTACAAACCTCCAATCGTTTATACTAAAGCCCCAAATTTGTCTTTGAAGATTGCCCTCACTATCAGACAAAATCAGTCAACTGTACACGGTATTCCCATGATTCCATTAAAGAAGTTTTTTTTTTTATCTGGAAGATGCAATTGTTGAAAGGTTACCAATTTCCCTAGAAAGACTATCCTAGTATCTTCCACAGCTAATAATTTTAACCAAATTTATATTGTGTCAAAGTATTGAAATGGTATATCTGATAAGGTGTCCATGTAACAAACAATATATAGGGAGAACATCTAGACAATTAAAAAAGAGAATTGCATAACAGGTATACAGGGTGGGCCATTTATATGGATACCCCTAAATAAAATGGGAATGGTTGGTGATATTAACTTCCTGTTTGTGGCACATTAATATATGGGAGGGAGGAAACCTTTCAAGATGGGTGGTGACCATGACGGCAATTTTGAAGTCGGCCATTTTGGATCCAACTTTAGTTTTTTCAATGGGAAGAGGGTCATGTGACACATCAAACTTATTGAGAATTTCACAAGAAAAACAGTGGTGTGCTTGCTTTTAATGTAACTTTATTCTTTCATGAGTTATTTACAAGTTTCTGACCACTTATAAAATGTGTTCAAAGTGCTGTCCATTGTATTGGATTGTCAATGCAACCCTCTTCCCACTCTTCACACACTGATAGCAACACCGCAGAAGAAATGCTAGCACAAGCTTCCAGTATCCGTAGTTTCAGGTGCTACACATCTCGTATCTTCACAGCATAGACAATTGCCTACAGATGACCTCAAATATAAAAGTGTAAGGGGGTCAGATCGGGAGACCTTGGGGGCCATTCAACTGCTACATGATGATGTGTTTCCCTCTTTATGCACTGAAGCTGGCACGTTCCCTGAGTTTTTCCAGCAAGATGGTGCACCACCACATTATGGGTGTCAGGTCCGAGCATTCCTAGATGAACAGTTTTCTGGAAAGTGGATTGGTCGTCGTGGGCCAGTTGAATGACCCTCTTCCCATTGAAAAAACTAAAGTTGGATCCAAAATGTCCGACTTCAAAATGGCCACCATGGTCACCACCCATCTTGAAAAGTTTCTCCCCTTCCATATACTAATGTGCCACAAACAGGAAGTTAATATCACCAACCATTGCCATTTTATTTAGGTGTATCCGTGTATAATATCAGGATGGGAATTGTCAAATAATCTTTGTCTCCACATAAATCTCATCACAATTCAGATCCTACTAGTCAGGTACATATGGGACTACAAATTGTAAAAGGAGATTGGAGAGGAAGCAATTTTATTGCCAAAATGTCAAGGACTGAGTTGGTTTATTTATAATTTTGACACACTGATCCCTAAACATGGAATTCTTTAAGTGGGATGGAGGATCTCTCATACATCGTCTGTGTCAGGATGTTTACCAGCAGATAGACGGTTCTGTGTCACCTCACCATCACAACCACCACACTACATTTTCTTTATTCAAGCCTAAGGAAGTATATTTTATTCTATTGTTTTTCACTTTTATATTTTACTTTTTGTTATTTTTATGATGTTTTTTATTTATAATTGGAGATGAGTGAATTTCTTCACAAGGTGCTTTGTGACGAATTACTTCGTCATGAAAAACACATTTTTTTTGTGAATAGCAGGTGCAATGACAGGGAGCTGCGATAGTGCCGCTCCCCATCATTGTACACCTCAGATGCCATGTTCATACATGATGGTGGCATCTGAGAGTAAAAACATACTTACCACCTTCATTTGCTTGAGAGGGGCTGCCCACCACCATTTTGCTTGAAGATCTGGCACAAAATATTGCACAGCCCGAAATAACATTGTCACGCCAGACGGCATGGTGATGTCATACGTCACCATGTACAGGATTTCAGCTGAGAATTTTCAATCAAGATGGTGGCTGCCAGCCCACTGCGAGCAAATGGAGGTAAGTATGATTTTTTTAGTTTTTTACACTATTTCAGGTTAAATGGATTCACTACCACGAAGCACAAGGAAATTTGGCTTTGCAGCTAATCAAATTTATCCTGGACTTCAGAACGAATTCCACTTTGTTGGATTCGATTTGCTCAACTCTATTTATATTCATTTTGATCTGTAGCAATAGTTATGTGCTTAGTGCAGAATTGTACCTGCAAAGTTAATTTTACAAATTATATATTAATAACGCACTAATAACAAACTATGATTTTGATACTCCATGGGTTTTACCCTATAACCTGAGTCCATTACATGGTTTTGGTGTAACTTACAATCTGTAACAGGAAAGCATGGACTTTTGGGTCAACTGACTGGACCAGTGGCAAGAACTGGCCCACTTTGCCATTGTGCACTGTTTTATCCATCTTCCAGAGACCCGTCAGAAAGGGTATTTGCATTGGCTGGGTTTGAGGTGTCCCCAATGCTGCACTGAGTCCCCCGAACACTATCGATGAAGGGATGGTAAGGCATGGTGCACCCCAATGGTAAACCCCAAGTCCAAAGAGTCACGGTCTGCTGCTGCTACTACAAGTCCTACATCTTCCCTGTTCATCATGTTACAACACTGTGTCGCTGCTGCTTAAACTACTGACTCTAACTCTACATATCTACATCTACTGCTTTGTCCATTATGTTCCACTCTGTAGTGTTTAGGATCCATTCACATGTCTGCATAATGGGTCCGCATCATTTCTGCAATTTTGCGGAATGGGAGCAGACCAATTCACTTTTAATATGGCCGCAAAAGATGCGGACAGCACACTGTGTGCTGTCCGCATCCGTACTTCCGTTCCGCGGCCCCCCAAAAAAATAGAACATGTCCTATTCTTGTCTGCAACCACGGACAAGAAAAGGCATTTCTATTATAGTGCCGGCCATGTGTGGTCCGCAAAATGCCGAAAGCACATGGCGGTGTCCGTGTTATGCAGATCCGCAATTTGCGGACCGCAAAACACTTGCGGACACATGAATGTACCCTCATATTTATATTTATCATTTGGTCACCTCTAATATTGTACAACATTGTCAGACATCATTAACACTATAATAGGTGGATGAACATATAGGTTCAATTCTTGCCTGCTTACAGACTCCTGCTGTTTCCCCCATATCTTTACATATCTTGGCCATAAAATTCAGATTTTTCTGTATCTTTAATGCATGCATTAACGTTCACAGGAATGATAACAAAGATTAGAATGAGAAGTATGGCTCCATTTTTAATTTCAATGACGTTATTGTTGTAAAATACTTTTTCTATAATGCACAGAAAAAAAATGTGCAATTCCTCAGCAGCAGAATGCTATTGAGATGTTGTGCTGACAATAATAATGTGTAGAAACTTGAAGTTTTGGATGAAAAAAAGAAAGCTGTCTGTGTTCAAATGAGAAAAAAAGAATGTTGTTTTTTGAAGGTGGCTGGTTTTGTAGCGCAGAACAGCAAGAATGAGGTTCTGTAGCAGCTGTATTATTAAGAAATAATATTGGCATCCTATTAGAGTACCATACTCTTCAGAGCTCTTTATACACCTGTGCAAATGGGACTGAAGGAAACACCTAAATTAAATGATTAAGAGGTGTTTCCAATAATTTTGTTCCTATAGTTAACATTAGAGATGAGCGAATCATTCAAAAAATGATTCGCCGAACATTCGCCCAACTTTTCCTAAAATTCGTATATTCGACGAATAGATTCGTTCATTTGCGTACAAAATATACGTTATTATGTACTATTAGCGAACATTCGCTCACTAATAACGAGCGTTCATTTACAAAATGTACGCAACTTCTTAGAAGATGTACGCATGAACGTACAAATAGCTTACAAATCTCAGCGTACTATTGTCTAAGTGATTACGTAATACGCAGGCACGTACGAGGAGAGGCCGCGGCGTGCACTCCTCAGAGGCAGAGCGTATATTCGAGACATATATATGGTAAAGTGCAAATACATTATTATAGGTATATTATAAAAAATTTAAATATCACCTACCTAGTATGCTCACGGACACGTTTAAGTCTCTTTTCTTCTGACGCTTGTCATAGAACTGGAGCAGAGTACCAAACTCAGTCGCAATTTGTAATCCACATAGGTAAAATTGTAATCCAAATGGGTAAAAAAAAGCAGCAAAGGTTCCTTAAAAAACCCTCTTTCAAGGGGCTCCCCAAATACCCTGAAAAGGGGGAAAAAGGGATGAGGCGCACGAATGCGCAACTTAATTTCCTGAGTTGCCTCGTCATCCTCCCACGCTGGAGAAAGGGGCGGAACTACCAGGGAGGAGTCTGCATCGCTGAATTGAATTGGTATGCAACAGCGTATAGAGTAACTACCAGGGAAAAGTCTGCATCGCTGAATTGAATTTGTACGCGACAGCGTATAGAGTAACTAAATTAGACGTAAAATAGCATATAATTTATAGGACACACTACGTAGCGAATGCGTACAAAAGCGAAGCGAATCACCTAATATTCGGATTCGCTTCGCAGCTGAAAAATCCCAAGATTCGATACGAATCTACGAAGCGGCGAATAGATTCGCTCATCTCTAGTTAACAAATACCATGATGCAACATACTTAATCAATGAGCAGAGAATGTTGCACTGTCTAAAGTGTGCAGGGGCGGAATGGGAACTTAACCCCTTCAAGACACAGCCAGTTTTCACCTTAAGGACCAAGCTACATTTTTCAAATCTGACATGTTTCACTTTATGGGGTAATAACTCTGGAACGCTTTTACTTATCTAAGTGATTCTGAGACTGTTTTCTCATGACATATTGTACTTCGTGTTAGTGGTAAATTTCAGTCAATATGTTTCAACTTTATTTATAAAAAATTCCAAAATGTACAGAAAATTTGGAAAAATTCATATTTTTTTAAATTTGAATGTCTCTGCTTTTAAAGCAGATCGTCATACCTCATTAAATAGTTGATACTGTACATTTCCCAGATGTCTACTTCATGTTGGCGTCATTTTGTAAACATCATTTTATTTTTCAGGAAGTTAGAAGGCTTAGAATTTTAGAAGCAATTCTTAAAATTTTAAAGAAAATTTCCAAAACCCACTTTTCAAGGACCAGTTCAGTTCTGAAGTCCTTTGTGGCGCTTACATAATAGAAACCACCCATAAATGACCCAATTTTATAAACTACACCCATCAAGTTAATCAAAACTGATTTTACAAACTTTGTTAATCCTTTAGTGTTCCACAAGAATGAAAGGAAAATGGAGGTGAAATGTAAAAAATATCACTTTTTTTTGCAGATTTTCTATTTTAATCTATTGTCCCTGTAACACAGCAAGGGTTAACAGCCAAAGAAAAATCAATATTTATTACCCTGATTCTGCAGTTTACAGAAACACCCCACAGGTGGTGGTAAACTGCTCTATGGGAGCACAGCAGGGTGCAGAGGGAAAAGAACACCATATGGTTTTTGGAGGGCAGATGTCGCTGGGATAATTTGCCATGTCACATTTGAAGACCCCCTGATGTACCCCTAGAGTAGAAACTCCCAAAAAGTGACCCCATTTTGTAAACTACAAAATGAGGTGACAGTGTTATTGGTACTATTTTTGGGGTACATATGATTTTTAATTGCTCAATATTACGCTTTTTGTGAAGCTAGATAACAAAAAAAAGGCTTTTGTGGCACAGTTTTTATTTTTTTGTTTTTTTTACAGAGTTCTCCTGACAGGATAGATCATGTGTTGCTTTTATAGAGCAGGTTGATACAGACGCGACAATACCAAATATGTGTATGTTTTTTGTTGTTGTTTCAGTGTTACATAATAAAGCATTTTTTAAAACAAAAATTATGTTTTCGTGTCTTAATTTTCTGAAAGCTACATTTCTTTTATTTTTTTTTCTTTTTATTTTTTGATCACTCAATATTGCACTTTATGTGGCAAAGTGAGTTTTTATTTTTATTTTTTTATTAAATTCACCTTAGGGGTTAGATCATGTGATATTTTTATAGAGCAGGTTTTTACAGACGTGGCAATACCTAATATGTCTACTTTTTTAAAATGTATTTTACTTTTACACAATAGAAGCATTTTTGAAAAAAAAATCATGTTTTAGCATCTCCATTTTCCGAAAGCTATATTTTTTTTTATTTTTTGGGCGATTATCTTATGTAGGGGCTCAATTTTTGCAGGAAGAGATGACGGTTTGATTTGTATTATTTTGGGTTGCATATGACTTTTTGATCGCTTGTTATAACAGTTTTTGTGATGAAAGGAGACAAAAAATGGCATTTTTTGCAGTTTTTATTTTGATTTTTTTATGGTGTTCACCTTAGGGGTAAGTCATATAATATTTTTATAGAGCAAGTCCTTACGGATGCGGGGATACTTAACATGTATACTTTTTTTTACATTTATTTTAGTTTCACACAATAAAAACAATTTTTGAAGAAAAAGAAATCATGTTTTAGTGTCTCCATATTTTGAAAGCCATTTTTTTAAATCTTTTGGGCGATTGTCTTAGGTAGGGTCTTATTTCTTGCGGGAAGAGATGACGGTTTGATTGGTACTATTTTGGGGTAGATATGTCGTTTTGATAGCTTGGAATTACACTTTTTGTAATGTATGGTGACAAAAAAAGGGCTTTTTTTTTTAACGGTGTTCATCTGAGGGGTTAGGCCAGCTGATATTTTTATAGAGCAGGTTGTTACGGACGTGGAAATACCTAATATGTCTACTTTTTAAAAAATTATTTCAGTTTTACACACTAAAAGCATTTTTTGAAGAAAAAGAAATCATGTTTTAGTGTCTCCATTTTCCGAAAGCCATATTTTTTTATTTTTTTGGACAATTGTCTTAAGTAGGGTATCATTTTTTGCGGGAAGAGATGACGATTTGATTGGTACTATTTTGGGGTATGTATGACTTTTTGATTGCTTGTAATTACACTTTTTGTGATGAAGGTGACAAAAAAATTGCATTTTTGGCACAGTTTTTATTTTTGTTACGGTGTTCACCTGAGGGCATAGATCATATGATATTTGTATAGAGAAGGTTATTATGGATGTGTTGATACCTAACATGCATACTTTTTTTGCATTTACTTCAGTTTTACACAATAAAAGCATTTTTGAAGAAAAAAATCATGTTTTAGTGTCTCCATTTTCTGAAAGCAATATTTTTTTAATCTTTTGGGCGATTGTCTTAGGTAGGGTGTCATTTTTTGCGGGAATAGATGACGGTTTGATTGTCACTATTTTGGTGTACATACGTTTTTTTGATCGCTTGGAATTACTCTTTTTGTGATGTAAGGTGACCAAAAAATGGCATTTTTGCTCAGTTTTTTTAATTAAATTTTTTTTTACGGCGTTCACCTGAGGTGGTAGATTATGTGATATTTTTATAGAGCACTTTGTTACGGATGCGGCGATACCTAATATGTGTGTTTTTTTATTTTATTTTATTTTTTTAAAAAAACATTATTTTATGGTGAAGGGGCGTTTTTTCTTTTTTTTTTTACTTGAAACTTTATTTTTTTATTATTAAAAAAACCCACTTTTTTTTACTTTTTACATTTGTTCCTCCGTGGGACTTCATGTTTTCATTGTTTGATCCCTGTTTAATTCAGTACAATACTTCCGGTATTTTACTGCCTTGAACTGTCAGCGGGTTACTGTGTAGGCAGACTCCGATGCCTGTGTAAGGCATCGGCGCTGCTATGGCAACCATCGGCCCCCTTCCAGCGCAACGCGGAGGGCTGATGGAGTCAGAGGGAGCTCCCTCCCTCTCTTAGACTCCACACATGCCACAGTCAGCGCTGACCGCGGCGTGTGAAGGGTTAATCCACCGGCATCACCACACACAGCGATGAAGGGGAATGCAGCTGTGGCCTGGCTATCGGCAACAGTCGGGCCCATGCTGCTGATCGGGCGGGTGCAGGATCCTATCACGCACATGCACGTGAGGGTGCTGCAAGGAGCCGCATTCACTCACGTACATGTATGTGATATTGTGGCAAGGGGTTAAAGTGGCCATGGAAAAAAAACCTAAAAGTGGCCCCATGTTGTAGACAGATCCATAAGCACCTGATACTATTAGCCCTGTTGGCTATATAGCCAATCCACCCCTGGATGTGGAATTGTGGCATCCTGCTACTATGTATGATGACTGAATAACATAGTGTGGGCTGGAATCACAGTGTACTTACATATAGAGTGATAACAGCATATACAGTAACAGTTGGATGTCTCTCTAGGAATCATATGTGTATGTGCACATGGTAATAGCGTGAGATAGGTATACAATAAATTGTCGCATATTCCCCTTTTCCATCTTGCTATATGGGGAAATACATCAAGTGTGAGGGGAGGGAACCTGTGATGTATTCTAGGAGGTCTCAATAATGACAAGGGAAGTAAAGGATAAGCAAATTATATATAGATGTAGCCAGTAGTGATGAGCGAGCCGGAGCGGCAAGATTCGGGATTCGCACGAATCTTGCCCACTTCGGCTCGGCTCGGCATCCCGAGGCAGCGCGGATTCGTGAAGATTCGTGAGTCACTGCCAATTTGAAATGCCCGTTTTTTTCAGCCAATCAGCATCAAAGGGAAGCCTGTGGGAACGCCTGCTGTGATGTAACAGCCCCTATACCTCCCCAGCAGTGATTGGCTGGCAGTGACATGTGACCTAAATTTACATAAGGTAGGGACCTGCAGCATCAGCCTCAGGCCTCATTCACACGTCCGCCAAAATCATCCGCATCCGATCCGCAATTTGCTGACCAGGTGCGGACCAGGTGCGGACCCATTCACAGTCAATGGGGCTGCAAAAGATGCGGACGGCACACAGTGTGCCGTCCGCATCCGCACTTCCGTTCCGTGGGTCCGGAAAAAAATAGAACATGTCCTATTCTTATCCGGATCCACGGACAGGAAAAGGCATTTCTATCATGTGCGTTCCGCAGACAACACCAAACGGACGTCTGAATGAGCCCTTAGGGAGCCTCAGAGGCATCCCTACATGCTGCCCCTGGTGTTTCCTATGCATTTCCAAGGTGTTTCCATCATTTTCTGAGGTTTTCACATGTTGGGGCAAACTTGACTGTGCAGAACCTTTGGCCCCTGCAAAAAGATTCGGGTCCCCCACATAGACTTTAATGGGATTCGTGATTCGGCCCAAATCCACGAATCCCTCAGTGGGATTCGTGCCGAATACCGAATCCCCGAATCTTTTAGGATTCGCTCATCTCTAGTAGCCAGCGTTATTTTGACACCAGGATGTGATTTACTGTATTACCGTAAAGTGTTTTGTTTTGTGAATGCATTAAGACTGTCAAAATAATGGTTGCTACATCTGTAGTTTAATTCATAATGTAATCCAAGGAATGAACAACAATTTTCCCAAGGACTAATAAGCCGACATCTTTTCATATATTTTCTGCCATCATTTTTTGATATTTTTCTATGCGTTTGCCCTGCTTTTACTTTTCTAATTAAACATAGCCTAAAACATCTTTCACATCACTGGGCGTGTAAAGGGGCAATGTAATACAAGCTGTAACGGCTTCTGCTCTGTTAGCGGAATAACTAAGAGAACCAGGAGGGGTGGAACGGAGTTTAGCATCCTCTGTTCTGTATTTATTTTCCACTTATGGTATTACACTGCCGTCAGCGTTCCAGACAAACAGGGTAATCAAACCAAGCCCAAGGCCATTTACATTACTTACAAAAAAAGAAATAAATAAAGCCAGAAAGTCCCATTTTTACTGGAAATTCCATCTATTTTTTCAAAGTCAAATTGAAACTTCACAGGAAGAAGGCAAAACCTGTTTTGTATTTAATGTATTCGTAGTTTTAGGCCTGAAGGGAAACTTGTAAAATTATTTCACTTTTCTTTCTATTTAAATGAAACTGCGGCAGAAACTCTTCTTTGGAGAGAATTATTAATGTCTGGGATTCAGTCTCAGCTATAAACCACTTATAAGATAATCCTGTTTACCCTACACTAAGATATTAAGAAATATATAATGTGATGGAATAGGAGAACAGAATAACCGTCTCAATCTTTATTACCTGAATGAAAGTACCTTTGACAAGAGAGCTGTTACTTATATCTGGTAAAACTAAAATTAAAGTGTTGGGGGTCATTGATATTCTTGATGCTGAAATGTCAGACATATTGGATCCATCAGTCTTCATTTGTCTCCATTGAATGATGGATCCTTCACAACATTATGGCTTACCCTATAAACAGAAGCCATGATGCCAATGTGGGTATAGCCATTTAAAATAGATGTTTTGGAATCAACGCATTCAGAGATTTGAAGGAGGCGAGAAAAGAATGGGAAAAAAAATCAGAAAAAGCTCAATTTATGATACCTTAAAGGGGTTGTCCAGGAATTTGATATTGATGACGTATGCTAAGAATAGGTCATCAATATCAGATCGGTGGGGGTCCGACTCTCGCCTCAGCTGTTAGAAGAGGCCACAGTGAGTGCTCTGTGAGCACATAGACCTCCTTCTAGATCAGTGACATCGCCGTATATCAGTCCTAGTGTCACAAAAATATTCAGATCGAAGTGCTGGTTTGAAAACTGTAGAATATTTTTCATGGATTTCCGGTTTTGGCACATACATGTGAGGATGCACATACATGTGAGGATGCACAGAGCAGAGCTCCACGAGCTCCACTGCTTTTATTGGATGCGTTTCATAATTTTTGTGCAACATACTGGTGAGTAAGGTCGCATCTACCTCTACAGTGACTGTAAAGGATTATTGAGAAGTTCCTGAGCCATCCTGGGACACCCATACAATCATCTTTACTCCAGCGCACTACCAAGATGCCCTGATTCAAGATGGCACTGGAGCCCCCATGAACTACATGCAGCAGGAAAGCAAACATACCTGCCTTGTACCCTGGAGGAGAAGCATGAATAAGATATTTTACTACCTGGACTCACAGTGTCCTGTAAAAAGATGGCAGTAGAAGTGGCCAAGTTGTTGGCCTCAGACATTAGAGGCAGAGGCGTAGCTACCCGGGGGGGGGTCAGGGGGGGGGGGCGACGGCTCCGGGCCCAGTGACTCGGGGGGGCCCAGCAAGGATGACTATCAGGCGAATACAAGTGAGCGCTACCATTATGGAAGCGCTCACTTGCATTTAGGGACCCCCATCAGACCTCAGATCAGCCCACCCAGCCACATAAGATTAAAATAAAAAACCTTTCTTATCTGTCCCGCGCTGCGGCTGCCCTCCGTTCCAGCGCTCCACTGTCTCCCTGGCCGGCGCGCACTATGACCTGATGCTGCGTATGTGGCTGGGTGGGCTGATCTGAGGTCTGATGGAGGCACAGTAGGG
The DNA here is from genome assembly GCA_900303285.1 of Rhinella marina. Lineage (NCBI taxonomy): Eukaryota > Metazoa > Chordata > Amphibia > Anura > Bufonidae > Rhinella > Rhinella marina. The sequence continues at coordinate 14,886 of ONZH01011338.1, read as the reverse complement.
TGATGTGAGGACTGATGGGGCACAATACGCTGATCTGAGGTCTGATGGGGCACATTAGGCTGATGTGAGGTCTGATGGGGGCACAATACGCTGATCTCAGGTCTGATGGGGGCACAATACACTGATCTGAGGTCTGATGGGGCACAATATGCTGATCTGAGGTCTGATGGGGGCACAATACGCTGATCTGAGGTCTGATGGGGGCACAATACGCTAATCTGAGGTCTGATGGAGGCACAGTAGGGTGATGTGAGGACTGATGGGGGCACATTCTGCTGATCTGAGGTCTGATGGGGGTACAATATGCTGATCTGAGGTCTGATGGGGGCACAATACGCTGATCTGAGGTCTGATGGGGGCACATTCGGCTGATCTCAGGTCTGATGGGGGTACAATACGCTGATCTGAGGTCTGATGGGGCACAGTAGGCTGATGTGAGGTCTGATGGGGGCACATTCTGCTGATCTGAGGTCTGAGGGGGGCACAATATGCTGATCTGAGGTTTGATGGGGCACAATACGCTGATCTGAGGTCTGATGGGGGCACAGTAGGCTGATCTGAGGTCTAATGGGGGCACAGTAGGCTGATCTGAGGTCTGATGGGGGCACAGTAGGCTGATGTGAGGACTAATGGGGGGCACATTCTGCTGATCTGAGGTCTGATGGGGGTACAATACGCTGATCTGAGGTCTGATGGGGCACAATACGCTGATCTGAGGTCTGATGGGGCACAGTAGGCTGATGTGAGGTCTGATGGGGGCACATTCTGCTGATCTGAGGTCTGATGGGGGCACAATATGCTGATCTGAGGTCTGATGGGGCACAATACGCTGATCTGAGGTCTGATGGGGGCACAGTAGGCTGATGTGAGGTCTGATGGGGGCACATTCTGCTGATCTGAGGTCTGATGGGGGCACAATATGCTGATCTGAGGTCTGACGGGGCACAATACGCTGATCTGAGGTCTGATGGGGGCACAGTAGGCTGATGTGAGGTCTGATGGGGGCACATTCTGCTGATCTGAGGTCTGATGGGGGCACAGTAGGCTGATGTGAGGACTAATGGGGGCACATTCTGCTGATCTGAGGTCTGATGGGGGTACAATACGCTGATCTGAGGTCTGATGGGGCACAATACGCTGATCTGAGGTCTGATGAGGGCACAGTAGGCTGATCTGAGGTCTGATGGGGGCACATTCTGCTGATCTGAGGTCTGATTGGGGCACAGTAGGCTGATGTGAGGTCTGATGGGGGCACATTCTGCTGATCTAAGGTCTGATGGGGGCACAATACGCTGATCTGAGGTCTGATGGGGGCACAGTAGGGTGATGGGAGGACTGATGGGGGCACATTCTGCTGATCTGAGGTGTGATGGGGGTACAATACGCTGATCTGAGGTCTGATGGGGGCACAGTAGGGTGATGTGAGGACTGATGGGGCACATTCTGCTGATCTGAGGTCTGATGGGGGTACAATACGCTGATCTGAGGTCTGATGGGGCACAGTAGGCTTGATGTGAGGTCTGATGGGGGCACATTCTGCTGATCTGAGGTCTGATGGGGGCACAATACGCTGATCTGAGGTCTGATGGGGGCACAGTAGGCTGATCTGAGGTCTGATGGGGGCACAGTAGGCTGATGTGAGGACTAATCGGGGCACATTCTGCTGATCTGAGGTCTGATGGGGGTACAATACGCTAATCTGAGGTCTGATGGGGCACAATATGCTGATCTGAGGTCTGATGGGGGCACAGTAGGCTGATCTAGGTCTAATGGGGGCACATTCTGCTGATCTGAGGTCTGATGGGGGCACATTCTGCTGATCTGAGGTCTGATCGGAGCACAATACGCTGATCTGAGGTCTGATAGGGGCACAGTAGGCTGATCTGAGGTCTGATGGGGGCACATTCTGCTGATCTGAGGTCTGATGGGGGCACAGTAGGCTGATGTGAGGACTAATCGGGGCACATTCTGCTGATCTGAGGTCTGATGGGGGTATAATACGCTGATCTGAGGTCTGATGGGGCACAATACGCTGATCTGAGGTCTGATGGGGCACAGTAGGCTGATGTGAGGTCTGATGGGGGCACATTCTGCTGATCTAAGGTCTGATGGGGCACAATACGCTGATCTGAGGTCTGATGGGGGCACAGTATGCTGATCTGAGGTCTGATGGGGCACAATACGCTGATCTGAGGTCTGATGGGGGCAGGGGACTGTTAGTTTAGTGATGTAAAAACTGGGGACAGGTTTCCTTTAACATAGGAGTCCCCTTGTTTTTTACTCCTATTACTCCTATATTTTACTGCATTATGTAGTAGAGTATTTACACTAGGGTATGTAGAAAGTCTATTGTACTGTACTTAACAGCATAGATGATCTAGCAGTTTATACAGTCATCTTTCTAATACAATATTATAACCACAACTAGTAGTATGTGCCTGTGAAGTTAGAAACATGCGTTTGGGAAGCCACTAAGTGGGGGGCCCACTCAAGTATGTTTTGCCCCACCTGTGCTGAACCTCTAGCTACGCCTCTGATTACAGGGCTTCTGTCAGCAGATTTGTACCTATGAAACTGACTAACGTATTGCATGTGCGCTTTGCAGCTGAAGACATCTGTGTTGGTCTCATGTTCATATGAGCCTGCATTGATGAGAAAAATTATGAAGGAGATTTATCAAACTGGTGTAAAGCAGAACTGCCTTAGTTGCCCATAACAGCCAATCAGATTCCAAAGGAGCAGTAAAAAATGAAAGGTGAAATCTGATTGATTGCTATGGGCAAGTAAGCCAGTTCTACTTTACACCAGTTTGCGACACAGCTAAAGAATACACTATACATATATAATTGTAAAAATTAAGATACTTTATTATGATGCACGATTAAAAAACAAATATAAGGTATTTACGAACACCACAGATGAGGCACCAAATATGTGGTCATAAATAACACAATAATAGCAGCAAGAAATAATCAAGTAAAGCAGAACATACATCCAAATTGATATACAAAACTGTACACACAAGTAATACAGTTTGGTGCCTCAAAACAACCCCAAAACGTGTTTCGTGTCATGCTTCCTCAAGGGGTAGAAGATACATCTGGATTGTTTCCAATGGACCCTATGTTTATGGGTTTACTCCAGTTTGATAAATCTTCCCCTATGTTTGAATAAATGAAAATGAGCCTGTAGGAGCAATGAAGACATTGCCATTGCAGAGAAAGCTACTTGCTCCTAGAGGCTCATTTGCATATATTAAAACTTCATTTTTCTCAACAATGCGGGCACATATGAACATCAGAACAACACAGATGCTTTCAGCTGCCAAACATACATGCAACAGGTCAATCAGTTTCATAGGTACACATCTGCTGACTTATGCCCTTTAAATCCTTAATGGAGGCAACAGTGGCAGCAGCCTTTGTGAGCTTACAGTTACAAGCCAATTAAATGACATGGAGAACCATCTGGTAGAAAGTGAATTAGAACGGTTGCAATCCATGGTGTGGCAGACATTGAAAACTAATCAGGCATTGCAGGAAAAACTAGATGACCTGGAAAACCAAGGCAGAACAATTTATGGATTCTAGGAATCCCAGAGACTATCCTTCCCAAGCAACTGCACCAAATTTGTGCCACCGTCGATTGGAATTACTCAGACAACTGAATACAGTAACTATGGGATACCAGAGAATTATAATTTCCTCACGGGCATAGATTTAAGTCATTTTCTATGCCAAAACAGGCCTAGAAAAGATGAATGGATGGGCCTGCCATCCCACCCTCTTATGTTTGGGGTGTGTATGCAATCTTCTGTGGGGCAGTGCTCTTAGTTATATTGGTGAAAAACAGGTGACAGACTCCCTTTAATAAATTACCTCCAAAGTATTGACACCTGGAGTAAAGAACTGGAAGGTAAGACCTACCTAAAATAATTCTTCAGGGCTGGGAATAAGTTAGAATGGCAATGATGAGTGGAGAGAGACACAATTTTGCATTATACATAGAGCATACAAATGATCCAGCACGCTTTGGGAATGTCTGGACTTAAAGAAGCTGTGGAAGGATGTAGGTACATTCATTGAGGAGGTTTGTGGGGTAAAGAGACCTCATTCTTCACAATGGTGTATCTTTCACTACATACCATATTTGCCTACGGATCCAAAGAGTGCTGACTCAGTAGTGCTCTTGACAAAGGGGTTCATTTGACTATATTGCAACATTGGCTTGAACAGCAAACCCCACTGCTTGATGAGGTGATTCAGATACTCAAACATTTATTATATATAGATAATCTAGATACTGAGAGGACAAAGGAATGCCGTACGAAACATTTCTTTAGGAAATGGAGACAATTTATTGAGCATTCTTTGATGCAGCAGGAAATACAATTATTGATTATTGAACCTTTCAGGTACTCAACATGGTACTACATACAACAAGAAAAAGGCACCTTGGGTCGATTGCTCTAAGGAGGGAGACCGTTCCAGTGGTCATGATTTTTGCAGGTATCTGAGGATATTTGCTATTTTTATAGCCTTTGTGGTAAGAGGGGAGGGGATTTGTGGGAGGGGATGTTTATGTTTGTATAACTATGACGATAGAAAATGAAAATGGTCGGTAAGTTGCCGACTAGTGATTGTAACTTCTGACTAGAGAATTGTATGTCAGGAAAATATGTGTGTTACTTTCAATCACATGTATTCTTCCATGTTTTCTTTGCATGTACTATAATGACAATATCTTACCCAATAAAACATTATATTAAAAAATAATATTTTTCATGGGAAATTCCCTGTAATTGTAAAAAATTTTAAAGTTTTATATTTTTAAAAAATGTAATGTTTTTTTAGGGGTGGATTTTTTTTAAATATTTATTTCTGACATTGACTTTTGTTTTTGTCTTCATTCTACAGTGAGACTTGAAGCTGTGATGATCTAAATAACTGCAGATTCCTTTGGCAGATCAGGAGCCTTTTTTGCTGACATAAGGAGTTTCTAAGTGCACAGTATCATGGATCCTATAGGTATGGCAATCCAAGTTATATGGTACATTTACAGTACTTTATGGAGAGCCAAACGGTCAAAATAAAGGTCTGCCTAGAAAGAAAGAAAAAAAAGCAATTACACAATTAACTGAGACATTAATTGAGACATTGTCTTTGGCAGATGATTTTCTCATGAATAGTCATATTTACACCCACGGATATCCTCTCACATATCTGATTGTAGATTATAATGCATAATGTTTGTTTAAATTTGCTGTTTGTATTTTTCATCTAACAAACAAAACATTACAAACAATTGTAATTCTGGAAGGAAATTTGTTTCTCGTTCTTTTCAAAAGCATATTTCATCTAGTGTGATTTCAGTATCTTTCCAATTAACAAACAGAGAGGTGTTGAGATAGCAATGAATAAATCTGTTTTTTAATAGTAAAGGACAAAATGTCTGATAACTTAGGTAGATGCATGTTAATTGTCACACCACTGCTAAAACCATGTATAGCTCTTCTGAAGCTCGTTTCAAAAAGCAAACATTGGGTATGTGCATCAAAAATAATCACCTAAGTGCCCATACTTGCAGTGTAGTAAACAGCCCCAAATGCTGTTCTTAAAAAGTCATAATTATAGTTACCCCCAAAATATTATTCCCAAACAGATACTGCCCCAGATGGAAATAGTTCTTCACACAGTAATGTGTCTGTTATTTGCCCCACACATTGGAAATGCCCTGACCCAGTAATAGTGACCACTTAGTTCTCCTTCACAGTAATAATGTTCCCTTACCACCCCTACACAGTAATGGTGCTCCCAGTAATTAAAAGTGGCCTCTGTAATAGTGCCCCTAATTAAGCACCAAAGTTCCCAGTTGGCACCTCCCATAATAATAGCATTCCTTATTAATCTCCAGCACAGTAATAGGATACCTTTAGAGCTCCTACATAGTAATGGTTCCCCCTAATTATTAGTGATGAGCGAGCATGCTTGGCCGAACTCGCTGTTGAACACCAAGTGTACTTGAGTGCCATGCTCGAGTCCCCTCCCTGCACCAAGACGGCCCATGACCCCCAATGCAAGTCAATGGGGACAATCCATTCGGTGTAACACAATAGGAAACTGATCCATCCTCCATTGACTTTCAATGGAGTTCATGACGGATCCGTCACCTTACCTTTCCCAGCAGCTCCCTCCTCCCTCCAGCAGGTGGCGCTGTGGTGAAACTTACCACTGTGCGCGCCATCTTCCTGCTGGGACAGGTCGGGAACTGCTGGGAAAGGTAAGTTTAACACCCCCCCCCCCAGTGTCTGTGTCATGTTTTGTTTTGTTTTTTTTTTGTGGGGGGGGACCCGTGTAAACCAGATACCCTCCCCTCTTCCGAGCGGGGGGTGCCTGGTTTAGTCCCAGTGACTTTAATTATGCTCGGGTTCTCGGCCAGAGCACACGAGCACCTGGGTGCTCGATCATCACTACTAATTATGTCTTAACTTAGTAATACTGTCCCTTCAGTGAATCCACATAGATCGGGATGATGTCACTCCATCATGCTGACCTGTACTGAGGTCCTAGAGAATGGCATGGTAGGAATCCAACAGCTCTTTCTTCTTCCACAGTTTTCAATTCTCCTGAGGATAGCATTACATTGAAAGTGCAGGACACAGGTGGTGGGGGCTTCTTTTAAGAGAGCCCTATTGCACCCTGCCAGCAAAATAGTCATATGGTGCTGTCCAGATGTGCCTTTTCATCATGAAATCCCTGTTCATGTGGTAAGAAAAAGTGCAACCCCTTTCCATATATTCTATTAGGGCATATGGATGTTACAGAACTCCTTGATATTTACCCTCTCCCATAAAATAGGAGAACCTTTTTAAGGGTTTCAGTGGAAAACATTTTCAGATTTGTTATTAGTAGGTGTTAAAAGCTATTTGAAATTTTTTGACACATGAAAATACCCAGAGATTATGACCTACTTATACAACTCGCTATTTTAGCTGTCAGCTGAATACTGTCTTTGGGAGAGAGACATCTTACATCTGCCTTTGGGAGAGAGTTGGGAGGTCCCCATAAACCATACATGGTTAGTTGATCCACCTAACTTAGTGGGGGTTAATTCAGAGCTGGAGGACACGTATTGCTCATCTGAATCAGTGTAAGCAGTGTTCTTCTCCACTTACAATATTTGTGTGTGAGTCTTACCATTCCTTCTATGCTATAATGCATAGACCTTAGGCCTCCACACATTTTAAAGTGATGGCATTTCCTAACAATGCATCATCATTATATTAAATCAGAAAACCCCCATAAACAGAATACTTTTTCAAAACTATCCACTTTTTTAAGCTATGCTTGAATATACAGGTCATCATTAAAAAGTCAATATTAACATTTCTAAATCACTAATAAGTAATACCTGATGGAGCTAATATGCAATTAGAAATGAGAAGCTTTTAGGAGAAATAAAGCATATTTAATCTTGTGAATATATTGGCATTTCAGAGGCAAAAAAGACTCACTGCTATCAGGATCACAGGTAGAGACTACCCCTACAAATTTGGGGAATATCATTTTTTTTACCTGTGGTTTTCCATAGGTTTGCTAGGTCTCAAGTACATGGCCATAATCGGACACTGAAAGACTTCTACAGGGTTGGCCAATGTTGCATGGTGACTTTTTATATACAATCAGTATATTTTTAATATAGTGTAGGGGTGTTACACATTTTTGTAATACAGTTTATTAAGGAAATGTGTTTATTTTTAGAAAACAGGGTGAAACTGTCTCCTTAGCAATGAATGAATGAGTATTGCGAAGGAGACTTTGTCTTCAATGTCTACAGATGCTGAAGAAGGATACATGGAACATAGAAATACTTCTCAGCCTGTCAATTATCTCACTGCCCCAGTCTATACCTCCCTATATGTGCCCTAAATATCTATGCCTGTTTCCCTGCCTATCTGACTTGCTTACCACTGGCTATTCTGCTAATGTTTCTCTATCCCTTGCTCTTCTTTGTTATTACTAAACACAGAAAAGAGAAAGGAGAAGGAGTTTGCCTAACAGTAAGTGTCCTGTGTTTCTGTATATCTACTATGAGCTCTACACACTGGTAGTCCCATTCTTTTCTCTCTTCACTGTTTTTACAGAGAAGAAGAGAGAGGAGAACCAGAATGACAGTGCTTTGTGCAGATAGTAGGTATACAGGAATATTGTACACTTATTGTGAGTACTAAGCACTGACAGCCTGGTTCTCTTGTAAGTGTACTATGTTCCTGTTCAGCTGAAACAAACTTTGCCTCCACTGAGTCAATACATTTTAATGCTGTAGGGTGATAGGTCTCCGTACAGCATTAAAACAAAGTGTTTGAACAAATCGACTTCGGATCTATGATCCCAAGGTCGATTCGCTCAACATTAGCTATCATAATTAAATACTGGCAGCTCCATACTTCTCTCTCTTCCTGGTGCCCACTAACTAACAGAGAAGAGCAGGGAAGAGAGAAATGTACAGATCTACCAATGGTCAGAACTGGCAGTAAGTCAGATAAGCAAGGACAGGCAGAGAGGGCACATATAGGGAGCCAGGGGCTGGGGTAGTGAGATGAGAGGCAAGTTGAGAAGCCTGTCTCTGTATATTCCACATAGCCATATACAGCATTCAGTAGGGTTCTAAAACCAGACTCTCAAGAGCAATTCTCAGTTAGAGTGTTTCTAAGAAGACTCTTTGCATACTGTTTTCTAGTAAAAATAAACATTGTTCCCTAATAAGGTATATTACATTTTTTTTTCTGCCAGAGTTCAACAGTTAAGCTTTGACAATCATCTTTTGTGCCTGGTGGATCTTGTCATATCTATACACAGAGGCGATATCATTACAAGCAGGATTAGAATGATAGACAAGCAGATAACTGCAGTAAAGTGATCTGTTTAGGTCAAAAAGCATTGCCTATTAGCTTAGCTTAGCAGTAAGTGCAAAAACTGCAGGATTTTATCTTTTTTTTAATATAGACTAGATATTGACATGGAAAAATAAAAAAAAATAACCAAAAATTCTTTAAAAAATTGGTTAAACATAAAAACGGTATTTAAACAAAAGGTCATTTTCTGATGACACATTAACTTTAAACAGGTTGTGCAGTTATCGAGCACCCCAACCATTCAGCTGTTTGAAGAGGTAGCAGCACTCATGACATCCCTACAAAATATTAAAAAATAAACTGAAATGACACTTACACTTTAAATTACACATTTAGCTCTACTACATATGTATAGGGCTTCTGACTGATTGTATATTTTTATGTTTGAGCTGAACATGTCAATGGTCAACCTGCCCACAGATTCTGCTATATTCTAAGGATATTAATAGTTATTTTAATAGAAAAGGATACATAAACCCTTCAGCCTAAAGTAATAAAATGAGAGTAAGTATTGCAGTGCATCTTCTCATATATATGATTCTCTAAAGGGCATTAACCTTTTGTATATTAAAGAACTCGTATAAAATTGTTTCCAGATGGTACAAAACTCCAGTTTTATTACATTAAAAATTTCTCTGTTGCACATTGGGGATTACAATGAAATGCTTAATGATAACACAACATATTTTATTTTACAAAACTCTAAAAGTTTAGGAGACATAAGAAACTATTTACTAATTAGATGTATAAAGCTTGAGAAGTGATAATATCAAGGAAAGAAACAGCTGTCAAATGTACAGTCTGATAACACCATGGTTACCTGAGACTCAACACTAAACCACGGGACACAAGGAGATAATACTAAATAAATAGACTGGGTCTTTAGAAAATGCACAGCATATCTTCAAATCCATAGGCATGTCATCTAAAATATGCTTGTTTTGATGTAACGTTTAATAGGAATTCTTACTAAAGTTATAATTAGAGATGAGCGAGCATACTCGTCCGAGCTTGGTGCTCGTTCGAGTATTAGGGTACTCGTAAGTGCTCGCTGCTCGGACGAGGATCTCGCCATGCTCGAGGAAATGGCAACTTCCGCATCGTGCTTTTTTGGCGCCTATAAACACAGCCAATCACAAGCCAGGAGACTCTACGGTACACCCAGCATCACGTGGGGCCCTTACATGTCGATAGCAGGGGTTGGCTGGCCTGATCAGGTGACCCTGGAATATACTAGTGACTGGCCGCGGCGCTCGGCTCAGATGCCATCTGGATGTCGTTAGGGATAGAGCTGCTGCCTTTCAGGGACAGTGTTAGGGCCTTCATTTAGTTCTCTGTTAGGCAGGAATCACCCACAAAGAACTCAACAGCCCTTCTAAGGGCTAGAAGAAATTTTTTTTTTGTCTCCTGGCTTGGCTGGCTGGCTGGCACTAGTAGTGCAGCTATCACCATATCTAACCCTGTTTTTTTTTTTATTGTTCTATCTCAGTGATACAAATCCATTGCACACAGCAGTGTGGAACCATTCTGTGTGTCACAGTTCAGCACACTCACTCCAATCCATATATACTGTCCAGGTGACACTTTCTGTACGTCACAGAATACAACCAGGTCATTTGCTACCAATATCATCTACAGCTTGATCCAGAAAAGTCTCTGTGCGACATTTGTCTGGGTCGCAGACTGAATAGCCACCGTTAACAGGGTGTCATTCAGTTCTACCATAGCTCCTGCACGTCACGTTCCCAAAAAAACAAAAATTTTTTAAAAAATATAAAAAAACAAATATAAAAAAAAAATTATTTTTTCAGTTGTTTTAGCTCAGTGATACAAATCCATTTTACTCAGCTGCGTGTAACCTTTCTATGTGTCACAGTTCAGTACACTAGCTCCCATCAATATATACTGTCCAGGTGACACTTTCTGTACGTCACAGAATACAACCAAGTCATTTGCTACCAATAAAGTATACAGCTTGATCCTAAAAATCTCTGTGCGACATTTGTCTGGGTCGCAGACTAAATAGCCACCGTTAACAGGGTGTCAGTCAGTTCTACCATAGTTCCTGCACGTCACGTTCCCAAAAAAACAAAATTAAAAAAAAGATATTTTTTCAGTTGTTTTAGCTCAGTGATACAAATCAATTTTACTCAGCTGTGTGTAACCTTTCTGTGTGTCACAGTTCAGTACACTAGCTCCCATCCGTATATACTGTCCAGGTGACACTTTCTCTACGTCACAGAATACAACCAAGTCATTTGCTACCAACATCATCTACAGCTTGATCCAGAAAACTCTCTGTGCGACATTTGTCTGGGTCGCAGACTAAATAGCCACTGTTAACAGGGTGTCAGTCAGTTCTACCATAGTTCTTGCACGTCACGTTCCCAAAAAAACAAAATATAAAAAAAAAATTTATTTTTCAGTTGTTTTAGCTCAGTGATACAAATCCATTTTACTCAGCTGCGTGTAACCTTTCTGTGTGTCACAGTTCAGCACACTCGCTCCAATCCGTATAATCTGTCCAGGTGACACTTTCTGTACGTCACAGAATACAACCAAGTCATTTGCTACCAATATCATCTACAGCTTGATCCAGAAAACTCTCTGTGCGACATTTGTTTGGGTCGCAGACTAAATAGCCACCGTTAACAGGGTGTCAGTCAGCTCTACCATAGTTTCCTGCACGTCACGTTCCAAAAAAACAAACATTTAAAAAAATAGATAAAAAAAAAATATAAAAAAAAATATTTTTTCAGTTGTTTTAGCTCAGTGATACAAATCCATTTTACTCAGCTGCGTGTAACCTTTCTGTGTGTCACAGTTCAGTACACTAGCTCCCATCCGTATATACTGTCCAGGTGACACTTTCTGTACGTCACAGAATACAACCAAGACATTTGCTACCAATATCATCTACAGCTTGATCCAGAAAACTCTCTGTGCGACATTTGTTTGGGTCGCAGACTAAATAGTCACCGTTAACAGGGTGTCAGTCAGTTCTACCATAGTTCTTGCACGTCACGTTCCCAAAAAAAACAAAATTTAAAAAAAAATAAAAAAACAAATATAAAAAAAAAAATATTTTTTCAGTTGTTTTAGCTCAGTGATACAAATCCATTTTACTCAGCTGCGTGTAACCTTTCTGTGTGTCACAGTTCAGTACACTAGCTCCCATCCGTATATACTGTCCAGGTGACACTTTCTGTACGTCACAGAATACAACCAAGTCATTTGCTACCAATATCATCTACAGCTTGATCCAGAAAACTCTCTGTGTGACATTTGTTTGGGTCGCAGACTAAATAGCCACCGTTAACAGGGTGTCAGTCAGTTCTACCATAGTTCTTGCACGTCACATTCCCAAAAAAACAAAATAAAAAAAAAAATTATTTTTTCAGTTGTTTTAGCTCAGTGAAACAAATCTATTTTACTCAGCTGCGTGTAGCCTTTCTGTGTGTCACAGTTCAGTACACTAGCTCCCATCCGAATATACTGTCCAGGTGACACTTTCTGTACGTCACAGAATACAACCAAGTATTTTGCTACCAATATCATCTACAGCTTGATCCAGAAAACTCTCTGTGTGACATTTGTTTGGGTCGCAGACTAAATAGCCACCGTTAACAGGGTGTCAGTGAGTTCTACCATAGTTCCTGCACGTCACGTTCCCAAAAAAACAAAATAAAAAATTTATTTTTTCAGTTGTTTTAGCTCAGTGATACAAATCCATTTTACTAAGCTGTGTGTAACCTTTCTGTGTGTCACAGTTCTGTACACTAGCTCCCATCCGTATATACTGTCCAGGTGACACTTTCTGTACGTCACAGAATATAACCAAGTCATTTGCTACCAATATCATCTACAGCTTGATCCAGAAAACTCTCTGTGTGACATTTGTTTGGGTCGCAGACTAAATAGCCACCGTTAACAGGGTGTCAGTCAGTTTTACCATAGTTCCTGCACGTCACGTTCCCAAAAAAACAAAATAAAAAAAATATATATTTTTTCAGTTGTTTTAGCTCAGTGATACAAATCCATTTTACTCAGCTGCGTGTAACCTTTCTGTGTGTCACAGTTCAGCACACTCACTCCAATCCGTATAATCTGTCCAGGTGACACTTTCTGTACGTCACAGAATACAACCAAGTCATTTGCTACCAATATCATCTACAGCTTGATCCAGAAAACTCTCTGTGCGACATTTGTTTGGGTCGCAGACTAAATAGCCACCGTTAACAGGGTGTCAGTCAGTTCTACCATAGTTCCTGCACGTCACGTTCCCAAAAAACAAAATTAAAAAAAAAATATAAAAAACAAATATAAAAAAAAATATATTTTTTCAGTTGTTTTAGCTCAGTGATACAAATCCATTTTACTCAGCTGCGTGTAACCTTTCTGTGTGTCACAGTTCAGTACACTAGCTCCCAGCCATATACACTGTCCAGGTGATACTTTCTGTACGTCACAGAATACAACCAAGACATTGCTACCAATATCATCTACAGCTTGATCCAGAAAAAGTCTCTGTGCGACATTTGTTTGGGTCGCAGACTAAATAGCCACCGTTAACAGGGTGTCAGTCAGTTCTACCATAGTTCTGCACGTCACGTTCCCAAAAAAACAAAATTTAAAAAAAAATATAAAAAAACAAATATAAAAAAAAAAATATTTTTTTCAGTTGTTTTAGCTCAGTGATACAAATCCATTTTACTCAGCTGCGTGTAACCTTTCTGTGTGTCACAGTTCAGTACACTAGCTCCCATCCGTATATACTGTCCAGGTGACACTTTCTGTACGTCACAGAATACAACCAAGTCATTTGCTACCAATAACGTATACAGCTTGATCCTAAAAATCTCTGTGCGACATTTGTCTGGGTCGCAGACTAAATAGCCACCGTTCACAGGGTGTCAGTCAGTTCTACCATAGTTCTTGCACGTCACATTCCCAAAAAAACAAAATAAAAAAATTATTTTTTCAGTTGTTTTAGCTCAGTGATACAAATCCATTTTACTCAGCTGTGTGTAACCTTTCTGTGTGTCACAGTTCAGTACACTAGCTCCCATCCGTATATACTGTCCAGGTGACACTTTCTGTACGTCACAGAATACAACCAAGTCATTTGCTACCAATATCATCTACAGCTTGATCCAGAAAACTCTCTGTGCGACATTTGTCTGGGTTGCAGACTAAATAGCCACCGTTCACAGGGTGTCAGTCAGTTCTACCATAGTTCTTGCACGTCACATTCCCAAAAAAACAAAATAAAAAAAATTATTTTTTCAGTTATTTTAGCTCAGTGATACAAATCCATTTTACTCAGCTGTGTGTAACCTTTCTGTGTGTCACAGTTCTGTACACTAGCTCCCATCCGTATATACTGTCCAGGTGACACTTTCTGTACGTCACAGAATACAACCAAGTCATTTGCTACCAATATCATCTACAGCTTGATCCAGAAAACTCTCTGTGTGACATTTGTTTGGGTCGCAGACTAAATAGCCACCGTTAACACGGTGTCAGTGAGTTCTACCATAGTTCCTGCACGTCACGTTCCCAAAAAAACAAAATAAAAAAAAAATTTATTTTTTCAGTTGTTTTAGCTCAGTGATACAAATCCATTTTACTCAGCTGCGTGTAACCTTTCTGTGTGTCATAGTTCAGTACACTAGCTCCCATCCGTATATACTGTCCAGGTGACACTTTCTGTACGTCACAGAATACAACCAAGTCATTTGCTACCAATAACGTATACAGCTTGATCCTAAAAATCTCTGTGCGACATTTGTCTGGGTCGCAGACTAAATAGCCACCGTTAACAGGGTGTCAGTCAGTTCTACCATAGTTCCTGCACGTCACGTTCCCAAAAAAACAAAATTTAAAAAAAATATATATTTTTTCAGTTGTTTTAGCTCAGTGATACAAATCCATTTTACTCAGCTGTGTAACCTTTCTGTGTGTCACAGTTC
>ONZH01011337.1:0-34793 GCA_900303285.1 Rhinella marina | reverse complement strand
ACATCTCCACACCAGCTTAATGCCTCACACCGGTGCAACCGTCCAACCCATACCCAAGAATAGTACCATCCCTAAAATAATCCCCACGACTATGCTTCACAAAGTGGGGATTTCACCTTTTGTGAACTATAGCCGTGGGGTTGTATCCCTGGCACCCGTGCCAAGGAACACTACTCACCGTTTTGTGAGTGGGTACTAACTGTTCTTGAGGTATTTTGTTGATATCATGAGAGTAGTAAAATCTCGCACCGCAAATCCCGATGGGGTTCTTCTCTGTGCGAATGATTTCACGCCTCTCATGCAGTCACGCGTGGAATAAGGCTGTCTATGGGGTATATATCACGGAGGCTGCTGTCCTTCAGCTGTGATATAAAAAACCGCCACAGTTACTTACAGCAACAAACAGTTGCAGTTGCTGAAAGGCAGGTTAACTTGCCTTATTTAAGGGTGCCTTTACAATAGGATGCTTTTTTTGGGTTCTCTGCTGCCTAAAATCCACTGCGCATCGTTGGCTGATTTTATGCCACCTTCAGTACTATGGGGCTGGACGCAAATACCCAGTTCAGCGCAGAACTGCGTATGTCCGGACGGCACCATAGTACTGAACGCCGTTTGGTGAACGGTATAAAAATGTCTTGTTGATTTTACTCAGCAGACCCGCAGCCACATGTGAAGGTACCCATAGGGTGAGATTTTTTGGGAGTGACCAAAGAGAGGGCAGGAAGGTCACTCCCATACCCCATCAGGGGTTTTTCCCCTACCCACTTTCAAAGATAAGTCCAGGCAATTAATTACTTTCTGTGCCCTTACTTGCCCCAGAAGCTTAGGCCCCATTCACACAACCGTAAGTGAATGGGGCCGTATCTATCCGCAAAATTGCGGATAGATACAGCCCCATTCACTTTTATGGGGCCGGGAGCGGCGGCAGGGAGCTAGCTCCATGCCGCGGCTCCTATGAAGAAAGTGCTATAGTTGTCCGTGCGCATGGACAACTATAGGCATTTTCAATGGGGCCGCCCGGCGTGTGTTCCAGGCGGCCCCATTGAAAATTGCCCGGACTTATCCTTTAAGCCAGCTGGTGACAGCACTTTAAAAACAGAAAAGCATACATCCATTGGGTTGGGCTCTGCACTTGGTTAGGACATCAAACTGGTGTATCAAAGATATATATATGTCTTGCCAACGCCATAGGCCCAGATTCGACAGGTTTTACACCAGAGTAGTTGCGTCAATTTGTAAAGCGAGTGCCAGTGAGGTGTCCAGTTCATGAAAATTGGACATGTATTTTTGGATAATGGAACTTGCATAAAGCCTTCTTGAATCTGTGCCTTTTTAAATGTCCTTTCTTCACCTCATGGATTCTGTGGGTGAAGTTGTCTGTCTATTTCACCGTATCCGTATCCTACTAGACTAGCTGTAATGTTAGAGGGGTTTTTTAACGTTGACAGTCCTGTGCTGAACTCAACATCAACATTTTGTCATGTCTAAAAACTGATTTTTACAAGCGTGCATATTCTTAGCTTCCAACTTCAGTTCTCTGTACTAGGCCCTTCTGGGTCCAAAAGAATACTGCTCCTACTAATGCCCCCACCGTCAATTGTCTATTTGGAAACATACTTGGTGCAATCAAGTGCTGCCTCCTCCTCAACTTGTCTCTTCTCAACCCTACTGGTTCACCACCATGTGCTCTATAATGTTTTCTATGGTCTTTTCCACACCAGGCCTTCTACAATAATGTTTTCAAGGGTCTGTTCACCACCAGTCCCTCAAAAATAATGTTTTAAGGTCTGTTCACCATCAGGCCTTCAACCATAATGTTTTCAAGGGTCTGTTCACCACCAGTCCCTCAAATATAATGTTTTTAAGGGACTGTTCACCACCAGTCCCTCAAAAATAATGTTTTAGGGTCTGTTCACCAACAGGCCTTCTACCATAATGTTTTCAAGGGTCTGCTCCACACCAGGCCTTTTTTTAAAAAAAATGTATTTAAATTTTTTTAAAAAAATTTTTCACGGGCCTCTCTAACCACAATTTTTAAAGAAGGCCAACAGCCTCTCTAACCACAATTTTAAAGGAAGGGCAACAGCCTCTCTAACCACAATTTTTAAGGAAGGCCAACAGCCTCCCTAACTACAATTTTTAAGGAAGGCCAACAGCCTCTATAAACTCAATTTTTAACCAGGGCAAACAGCCTCTCTAACCACAATTTTTAAAGAAGGCCAACAGCCTCTCTAACCACAATTTTAAAGGAAGGGCAACAGCCTCTTTAACCACAATTTTTAAAGAAGGCCAACAGCCTTTCTAACTACAATTTTTAAGGAAGGCCAACAGCCTCTCTAAACTCAATTTTTAACCAGGGCAAACAGCCTCTCTAACCACAATTTTTAAAGAAGGCCAACAGCCTCTCTAAACTCAATATTTATCCAGGGAAAACAACCTCTCTAACCACAATTTTTAAGGAAAGCCAACAGCCTCTCTAACCAAAATTTATCTAGGGAAAACAACCTCTCTAACCACAATTTTTAAGGAAAGCCAACAGCCTCTCTAACCAAAATTTTTAAGGAAGGCCACCAGCCTCTCTAAACTCAATCTTTACCCAGGGCAAACAGCCTCTCTAACCAAAATTTTTAGAGTTTGATATTAAGCGTGTTTTTTGAGGTTGACGCTTATCTAGATGAACAAGGCCTGGATTTCCCCTGACTTCGCTACTCCACCACAGGAAAGTGGCTGAACGCTTTTAGGGTGTATTGGATACACTGTTATCTCATGTAGGCCCTCAACCATAATGTTTTCAAGGGTCTGTTCACCAGCAGGCCATCAATATTAATTTTTCACGGGTGTGTCTGATGCCCTCCTTTATGTGTAATAAAAGGTGTATTGGAGTGCCTGTTCCTTGTAATTCTTGGCAGACTTGTCACTTTGTGCATAGGCTTTATGAGTGTATGAGTCCCACGACAAGAACTATTGATCCACAATGTGAATGAGGCCCTTCTTTATACCCGTTATATTGGAGTGCCTGTTCTGTGTAATTTGTGGCAGCGACTTATGTACAAGTCAATATATGTTTCCTAACAATATTTCTTCACAGTATGTCAGGAAGGGGTTAAAGGTTTAAAAAAAAACAATCAAAACACAGGTTTCTGAAGAATTATTTAAGTAATTATAATAATAATAATAATAACTTAGATCGTTACAACTTTGAAATCAAAATAAATACAAAAAATAAAGAAAATAAAAATTACGCCAGAATTTGGCGTCTTGCGGCTATCATTTGTCTCAGCTCCTGGTGGTCCAGCTGGAGGCTGCGTAGGAGGCGGGAGGCAGCATATAGCTTTTCTCCACATCGCCGTACGGAGGCCTCCACCTCGAAATCTGTGGGTATATCTGTAGGGGTGGAAACAGTAATATAATTAGTAATATCGAGTTAAAGGGGTTGTCCCAAGAAAAATTTTCTAAACTTTAAAAGCAGCACCTGGATCTGAATACTTTAGCAGTTGCATGTCATAAAATATTTTGTATATCTACTAGAACTGACTCTGTCGGCTTCACTAACCACTTGGAGAACATAATGTGTACACAGTCTAGTTATCATAACATGTTGGGTGACATGATCCTAGTGCTTGCGAATATTTCACTTATGTGAATTATGGCTTTGTACTTACTAGACACCCATACGGCGTGGTCCTCCCAGGGTCCTGGGGAAAACTCAGCCTCCCTGATGGTTGGAGCTACAAAAGATAAAGCATAAATTTAGATTCTATTTTGAAGACAGAAGTACCACCAATTACACTTTTGATTTTAGCGGACGCCGAGGTGCCTAAGTGAAGGCGTCTATGACTGACGAGCGGTGGTGCATTAAAGGGTTAATAAACTCAGCCTGCAGCCCGCGGGGGTGTTTCTCTTGTGGACACTGTTTCTAATTACCAGCGAGAGGGTGTTTCTTTTAACCAACACCCCTGCGTCCTGGTTGGCTGAGGTGGTGGTAGCGGCCAAGGGGTTAAAAGGATGGCCCAAATAGGGGGATGGCCTCTTTCTCCACCAACTTCACTGAAAGCTTCCCACCCTCCCTTCCCCATTATTTCATTGTTTTCTTTACTTTTTCTGATTCATTTCTGGTTTGTTTCAGTGTTTTACATTGCAAGTCACAGCAGAGGTCGGTTGACGTTTTCAGACGCAGAAGAAGGCAGACTTGCCCACAGAACGCTGTGGGGCATAGCGCTTCAATACTCCGGGTTATGGTGTTTATGGTCAACAAGTTGAAGTTTTGGAATAAGATAAGAAAATAAAGCTGTGACCGACCCTTACCCAACTTAAGGTGTTGTGTGTTTTATTGGCCGGCTGCGAGGGTGGTTTGGTGGGGGGGTTTAGAGAGGTCAGTCTCGGTAGTTGCAGTGCCCGGGGTGCCGTGTTTGCTACGGGGGCGACCCTTTCCCCCTCCAGGGCCCTCTAAGGTGATTTTCCTTTATGTCCCAGGGGTAGGAGTGCCAAGGGGTATTTAGGCCACTTAAGTCTTTGGTGGGATTGTCACGGTGTTCCTACCTCGTGAGATGAACAGGCCCCAGGCGGTGGCTCCGGCTGCAGAAAATTACTAGTAGTAGTAATTGAGGGTCATCAGATGGGAATGATGCGCAGACTTTTGGGAATGGTCCAACGTAGTTTTATTGACTTAACTTTGAATGCAAATAACTCAGTTCATCCTTCAGCTTGGTGTCCAGCAAGTGCAGACTATTGCTTATACTTGGCAGATGCTTGGAAATTCAGGTTTCAGGCTTCCTGTTCTAAGCTGAGGTTACCTCTTAAGTCTGGCTTCCCTTGAGAGTATTGTTGTGCCTTATTGCTGGCTATATTACTCTGTCTTTAGGGTACAGCAGAGCTGAAGGTGCTCTGCTGTCCTGCACATGTCCTCCCCAATCAGGTTACAGGGGACAACTCCCTGACTAAACTGTCATTTCCTCCTCACTGTAGGAAGTTGGAAGAACTTAACTTCTCTCCAGCAGAGGGGGTCAGAATGGACTAAGGACCGTACCATTCTAGTAAAACTACATATATGAATCTGCCATAGTATTTACTGACACCTGCTGGTCCACCAGGTACATTAAATGGGAAACAGTTGCATAACATTGAATATAATACATATTAATGCTGGTGATCACATCAATGCACAGAATTACGTTTCTAGAGTAGCACACAGATGGAAGCTGGTTATGCAGAGTGGTAACACTACTCTGGGGTGTTACACAGTCTACCTACCTTCTTCCTCGGGGGCTGTTGGAGGGGCAGGTCTGCTCCTTTGTGGCTGGGGTTGAGACGGGGTAGAGGGCCTCTGTGGTGCAGCAGCTGTAAATAATCATTAAATAATGGCATTTCTTTCAACTCAAATGAACAGTTGTAATTGCTGATGTTGATACATCTGAATAGTTTGGGGCTGGATCCCATTCCTAACCACTAGTGCTCTTATATCACTGCAGCTGCACTCCCACATAGCCTGGATTAAAAATTAATTAAATATGTTTACACTTACATGAAGCAGCAGGTCCTGCCGGGGCCAACTGGCCTTGACGTCGTTGACGTCGATGACGTCGCTCTGCAACATAAATCCGTACACAATTGTTATGATGACCGTTTTTAATACTAACACTGTATACTACTATGAAGATATTATGGGTGAGAGGAGGACGATATAATGTGGAGTGGGCATTTCAAGTTAAGGGATCATAGAATATCTGGGATGCATATTTGATGGAGGGGACATTTCTTGGGAGGGTTGAATGAATGAATAAAAGATTTGTATGTCACATTCTGCAGGTACAAACATAACAAATAAAAATACAGCACATACAATGCACTAGTATACCATAGCTCCAGTCCCAACCGTTCTGGATTAGGCTGGACTGTCAGGATTTTAGCGGCTGAGTCCGGGAATGGGTGGCTATGTCCCGTGGTCAGCTGTCTTTGCATCCATAAGAAGCAGAGACGGGTGACGGTAAGCAGGGAGCAGTCCCTTTACCTTCCCCGACGTCCAGTGTAATGTCTCCTTGTGGCTGCCCACATACAGTATAATGTCTTCTCCTTGTAGCCCAAAGTGTTTTTTTCTTCTAAATGTGTATTATTTATTGCAATAAATTTCTTAATATCTTTATCGTGGGAATATTTTTTATATCGCCCACTCCAGACACATTAGATGCAGCATGAGCACGTCTTTGAGTCTGTGTGTAGGAGGAGGAAGCACTAACTATGAAGGGGCATATATCTAAGGGTACTTTCATACTAGCGCGAGAGATCCGGTGGGCTGTTACGTCCGGGAACAGCCCAACGGATCTCTCCGGATCCAGCATTTGCCTGACACAAAAGGGAGAACGGCCATCCCCATCAACAATAATGGGCGACGGCGCTGAACCGGCCGCTATCCAGCAAGAACGTTGGGAATTTGCAGGACAAATACCGCGGTTCAGCCTGCCGGATCACCACCACATATGTGAAAGTAGCCTAAAGCAAATTACTGGGAAGGGGTACGTATCTGGGAATACCTTCACTTGTTTGAGTGGAGTTAGAGGCGTGTCCTAGCATGAAAGAAAATTGCTGCAGCGCACCACGCACGCCCACGTTGTCCTTCTATACGGTTTTCACTATTGGCACTGATATCAGGGTTGCCAACCACAATTTTTTTTTTCTGGACAATTTTGGACAACTTATCCCAAAATCACGGACGGACAACATTTTTTAAGGAAAAATTTGAAAACCATAATGAAGGATAAATATTATAAGTAATAAAGGTCTATAGCTCAATATACTGATCAGAACTCATTACCACCATTTACTGTGAGCTGTAAAATAATGATAATTACCACCAAAATAATGTAGTATCGCCAGCCTCTAAAAAAATCACCCGTCTTGCTATTTTGGTTAGTTAGACTACGTAAATGTTACATTCTCGTATTTACATATATCAGGAGCTTTTACAGATGTAGCAGCGCTAGCGATCACAGGAGAATCGCATGAGCACAGAACAATATCGTACATAGAGTACGGATCTGATGATTTGTACGCTAATGCTACGCATTTTATGCTAATGCGTACGAATTTGCATGCTAATGTTACGGATTGTACGCTAATGTGTACGAATTTGTATGCTAATGCTATGCATTGTACGCTAATGCGTATGAATTCATCTAATTAGCGTACTTTTACTGCGAGTGAAAGGAGTGAAAGAGGAGAAGTCGTGATTCGTTAACAATGCTATGCGAAAACAGTGATCACTAGCGCTGCTACATCTGTATGTATACTTCCTTACAATCAGCCATTATTACATGGGTTATCCAAGAGTAATGCAGACCTCTCGGAAAGGTCGACCTGTGGTAGTGATCATACTTAGCTGGTCTCTGTCACTGAGTTCTATGTGTAATGCTCCTGGGCTAGCTTTTCCTATCCCTGAGGCTGAATCATTGGTTGACTGGAGGACACAGCGGTGACCTATTCCCCTTGTGACATGATAACTAGTCATGTGACGCAAGGGGAGCAGGTCACTGCTGCAACCTGTAATTGGTGGCAGCAGTCATGTATCTCCCCCGTTGACAGATGTTAATCTCAACGTGGCACAAGGAGAAAGAGCTAGCCCAGGGGCAGTACACAGGGGCAGAGACCAGCAATTATGATCTCCACCAAAGGTTGGCCACTCAGGAAAGTCTCTATTTTTTCACCTTGTAGTGACTCTGTGACCAAGGTTTGGGATGGACCAACATTTAATAACCATTGAACAGTTTTCCAAACATAAAGTGTATTTATTTCTAATCTAGAGATGTGAAACAGGCAAGATTCAGTTCAACCACAGATAGACAGAGAGACTAGTATACAAATTTGAGTTTCTCAACAATATATATTTATTGTCTAAAGGGTACTCTTTCTCATTACAGAGTGCCCCTAGTATGACAAAGACATGTGCGCAGTATTGTAGGCAAGCCGATGCCCCTCTGGGTTTCTGGGAAAGATATTCAAATTAGCTTTCTTAAACCTATCTGATGCCGTGACTTTTTCATATACAGTGCCTTGCAAAGTATTCGGCCCCCTGGAACTTTTCAACCTTTTGCCACATTTCAGGCTTCAAACAAAAAGATATAACATTTTAAATTTTTGGTGAAGAATCAACAACAAGTGGGTCACAATTGTGAAGTGGAACAAAATTTATTGGATCATTTAAACTTTTTTTGTAATAATGAAACTGAAAAGTGGGGTGTGCAAAATTATTCGGCCCCCTTGCATTAATGCTTTGTTGCGCCACCTTTTGCTGTGATTACAGCTACAAGTCATTTGGGGTATGTCTCTATCAGTTTTGCACATCTAGAGACTGAAATTCTTGCCCATTCTTCCTTGCAAAACAGCTCGAGCTCTTTGAGGTTGTGAACAGGAGTTTTCAGCTCTTTCCACATATTCTCAATTGAGTTCAGGTCTGGACTTTGACTTGGCCATTCTAAGACCTGGATACGTTTATTTTTGAACCATTCCATTGTAGATTTTGCTTTATGTTTGGGATCATTGTCTTGTTGGAAGATAAATCTCCGTCCTAGTCTCAGGTCTTTTGCAGACTCCAACAGGTTTTCATCCAGAATGGTCCTGTATTTGGCTCCATCCATCTTTCCACCAATTTTAACCATCTTCCCTGTCCCTGCTGCTGAAAGGCAGGCCCAAACCATGATGCTGCCATCACCATGTTTGCCAGTGGGGATGGTGTGTTCAGGTTGATGAGCTGTGTTGCTTTTACGCCAAACATATCATTTTGCATTGTTTCCAAAAAGTTCGATTTTGGTTTCATCTGACCAGAGCACCTTCTTCCACATGTTTGGTGTGCCTCCCAGGTGGCTTGTGGCAAACTGTAAACGAGACTTTTTATGGATATCTTTGAGAAATGGCTTTCTTCTTGCCACTCTTCCATAAAGGCCAGATTTGTGAAGTGTTCGACTGATTGTTGTCCTATGGGCAGACTCTCCCACCTCAGCGGTAGATCTCTGCAGTTCATCCAGAGTGATCATGGGCCTCTTGGCTGCATCTCTGATCAGTCTTCTCCTTGTTTGAGATGAAAGTTCAGAGGGACGGCCGGGTCTTGGTAGATTTGCAGTGATCTGATACTCCTTCTATTTCAATATGATCGCTTGCACAGTGCTCCTTGGGATGTTTAAAGCTTGGGAAATCTTTTGGTATCCAAATCCGGCTTTAAACTTCTCCACAACAGTATCACGGACCTGCTTGGTGTTTCCTTGGTCTTCATGATGCAGAACCCTGAGACTATCACAGAGCAGGTGCATTTATACAGAGACTTAATTACACACAGGTGGATTCTATTTATTTTCATCAGTCATTTAGGACAACATTGGATCATTCAGAGATCCTCAATGAACTTCTGGAGTGAGTTTTCTGAACTGAAAGTAAATGGGCCGAATAATTTTGCACGGCCCACTTTTCAGTTTTATTATTACAAAAAAAGTTTAAATGATCCAATAAATTTTGTTCCACTTCACAACTGTGACCCACTTGTTGTTGATTCTTCACCAAAATGTTATATCGTTCTGTTTGAAGCCTGAAAAGTGGCAAAAGGTTGAAAAGTTCCAGGGGGCCGAATACTTTCGCAAGGCACTTGTATTTCCCCAGAAATCAAAAGGAGCATTGTCTAGCCTACAATAGTAATCACATATATGTCCATAATAGAAATAGTTCCCAACCAAATTCCTCCTAAGATCTTGTAACTAGCAAAGCTATTCTCTACTTCTTTACTCCGATAAAGCACGTTTGTCCTGAAAGAGCTAGTTGCAGATATGAGAATGGTTTAGCTGTTTTCCTAACCTTACTACTGTACATAAGGATGTTTAAAAGGCAGGAAGATATGTCTGCTAATTGGTGTGCATATGGATGCCAGTTAATATAATAGCCAAAACTCGTGAACAAATTGATGAGTGTGTATTTTTTTTTAAATGCCATTTCAGGAAAAATAGTTTTGTCACCATGAAGCGCGAGGAGATTTTGCTTTTTGACAAATCAAATTTTTACTGTCATTCGGATTGAAGTCCACTTTGTTAACTTCGATTCACTCAACACTAGTGATAACTTTATCACGCAGAGCTCTTCAGCGGCTTCAGGAAATACATACATGTAGGAAATGGGTGTATCCTCCATGTTATAGCAGTAGAAAGGGTTCATGAAACCAAAAGGAGAGGGGATTGAACAAGAACACTCTTGAACAGGAAGGTGTTCTGGATCCTGATCAGTATCAGAACACATCTGGGTTTAAATCTTAGGACTGATTTAATGTACTTTATTGTACTACTAGCAAAATTAACCAACTTTGTACTGGTATATTTTGTTTATTTCCTGTAATGTTTGTGTGCCTGGTTTAAAGATATCCACAGTGTTCTCCATAACAGTGACCTTGACAGCACCTTCCCCCTTAACAGTGTCCTCCACAATACCCCTTCCCCTTTACAGTGATCTCCACAGCACCCTCCCCCTTTACAGTGACCTCACAGTGCCTTACCCATTTAGCAGTGACCTCCACAGCACTACAACCCCCTTAACAGTGACCTGTACAGAAGCCTGGCCACTTAAAAGTGAGCTCCACAGTGGCCCACCAACAAAAGTGACCTCCACAGAGGCCTACTGCCTTAACAGTGGCTTCCATTGCAACCTGCCCCCCTAACTGTGACCTCCACAGCGGCCAACTCCTTAACTGTAACTTCCACAGCACCCTGCCTTAGTAACAGGGACCTCAACAGTGACACACTCCCTTAAAACATGACCTCCATAGCATCCTTCCCCTTATCAAGAACTTCCACAATCCCCCCCCTTAACTGTGACCTCCAGAGTGCTCTAACCCCTTAACTGTGATCTCAACAGTGCCCCACTCTCTAAACAATGTCTATACCGAGGCCCACCCCCTTAACTTTGACCTCCACATCATTCCACCCCTTTACTGTAACTTCCACAGCAGCCCATCCGCTTACCTCTACATGGCCTATGGCCCTTAAAATGTCACCTCTACCGCACTTCTCCTCCTTAACAGTGAACTCCACCATGCTCCACCCCCTTAACAGTGATCTTCACAGTGGCCCACCCCCTTAATAGTGACCTCCATAGTGGCCTGCCCCCTTAAGAGTGAATGCTACAGCGCTTTGCCCCATAGCTGTCGCCCCCTCAACAGTAACTTCCATAGCGGCTTGTCCCCTTAATAATTACCTCCGCAGCGCCCTACCCCCTTAACAGTGACCTCCACAGCACCCAGCCCCCTTAACAGTGACCTATAACAGTGGACAAAAATGGCTGAGTTGTTGGAAACCTGGTGTAAAACTGTGTGTATGTCAGAGAGTCGAAGACTGCAAGCTTCTATTGGCCATTAAGGGTCATGTGACCATGTGTATGTCATCTAATGGTGCTATATTTACATTTTTTGGGAATATCTCAAGAATGGTAGGTCCTAGAGAGCTGAGACCTTTAAGAAAACTCCTCCTGACAACAGACAGACAGCAATTCATTTTTATATATGAGATGTGCTTGTAGTCTGCTCTTTATGTATCATGTACTGTAGTATTCTTCAGTTGTAATGTTACCTGTGACATGATAATGAAGGCAGTGAGTGTTAACTCCATCCCATAGTATATTGCACCTCATTAAGTTTAAAGGTTTAAACCTTCTTTACCTAGCCCTCAAAATATGTGATACCTGTTGAAAAACTGATACTCACCTGCCCCCCCCTGCTCTGTTTGTGTGCCTTGGCTCTGTATGGTGACTTTGTAGAATTTAGTCCCCGTACTGATTATCTTTATCCAGAGTATGGACGGGATCTCATGAACCGCTGAAGCCATTGAGAGGTCTCACCAGTGATGTGTCCCCAAGGGGCATCTGGGGACATGTCACCGGCAAGGCCAATCACTGGATGTAGCAGCACACGTGAACTATATAAAAATGCCCATAATCCTGAAAAACCCCTTTAAATAGTCAACTATGTTGTATTGATTACTATGAACTGATTTTAATTGAATTCCTAAATTTAGTCCATATTTTAATCTACTAGTACTGAAGAGTTCCTTTTGATGTTGTAGCCAACTTTCTATATCTGCTTGGTAGATGCTGGATCTCTCAACAGTGAGTGATAATACCTATAAGAAAAGTCTTTTGAAACTTGAGATTCAGTTAAATATAAAAGTTGAAAATTCTACTCCCAAATGTACTGAACAATAACTTTCTTCTCATATGTGAATAGTTGGTTTTGTAAAATAGCTTGCGCTATACATAGGGTTCAGAAAACCTGTAAGGCTATGCTCACACCATGTTTTATATTGCTATGGGTCGTTTTCAAGAAAAGAAAAAGAATTGGACACATTTAAAATGGAATACAAATGGATAGAGCACAATGGTTTCACTTGCTGTGCTCTCAATGTTCTTTTTATTGTCCTAGATGTTCCCTTTATCACAGTTACAGGAAGAGGTTGATCATTTTGTATCCCATTTTTATATCAGGGATTCTTTTGGAGTACAACACATGGTATGAACAGAGATTTATGGACTGGATTTCTACAGAATTAATTATGAACATGTGAACTATTGATGGGAGCCAGTATGTTGGATTTGTGACACCTAATCTCTACGGAGACCATTCATGGTAACATAATTATACAATTCAATTATTTGGATTGCTTTTTTTTTTTTTACTCAGATGAAAATCTATAGAAAATTCATGGTTGTGCTCATAATGATGGACATTAATCAATGATCCACACTGGTGCCTATTTGTAGCTCCACCATAAACAAACTTCTTAGAACAACCGAATGCTTAGATGATATCATCAGCATGACTATACCACTAAATATCACTAGAGTTTCAGATAATTTATATGTGTCAATGTTAACATCTTATGATCTCTTTTTCACCCATACTTAATTGTACCAAATCCACCGATTGTTCCTAAAAAATCACAATCTTCAGACAGTTGTAGATATCCATTTGACACAGTACAAATAACAATTGTGTGCTTTTTATCCATGTTTATGTATGCTTCAGTGTTTCATCTGAGTGATGGGCCTTTCTTGGTTTGAAAGAAGAAAGAAAGAAAGAAAGAAAGAAAGAAAGAAAGAAAGAAAGAAAGAAAGAAAGAAAGAAAGAGTGAAAAGAGAGAGAAAACTATAGAGAAAGTAAAAAGAGAGAGAAAATGAGAGAGAATAAAAAGAGAGAGAGTAAACTATATACACTGTGTGCAGAATTATTATGCAAATGAGTATTTTGATCACATCATCCTTTTTATACATGTTGTCCTACTCCATGTTGTATAGGCTTGAAAGCCAACTACCAATTAAGTAAATCGTGTGATGTGCTTCTCTGTAATGAGGAGGGGTGTGCTCTAATGACATCAACACCCTATATAAAGTGTGCTTAATTATTAGGCAACTTCCTTTCCTGGGTCAGAAGAGAGATCTGACGGACTCTGAAAAGTCAAAAATTGTGAGATGTCTTGTAGGGGGATGCAGCAGTCTTGAAATTGCCAAACTTTTGAAGCGTGATCACCGAACAGTCAAGCGTTTCATGGCAAATAGCCAACAGGGTCGCAAGAAGCGTGTTGAAAAAAAAGGCGCAAAATAACTGCCCATGAATTGAGGAAAATCAAGCGTGAAGCTGCCAAGATGCCATTTGCCACCAGTTTTGCCATATTTCAGAGCTGCAACGTTACTGGGGTATCAAAAAGCACAAGGTGTGCGATACTCAGGGACATGGCCAAGGTAAGGAAGGCAGAAAAACGACCACCTTTGAACAAGAAACATAAGATAAAACGTCAAGACTGGGCCAAGAAATATCTTAAGACTGATTTTTTTAAAGGTTTTATGGACTGATGAAATGAGAGTGACTCTTGATGGGCCAGATGGATGGGCCCGAGGCTGGATCAGTAAAGGGCAGAGAGCTCCACTCCGACTCAGACGCCAGCAAGGTGGAGGTGGGGTACTGGTATGGGCTGGTATCATCAAAGATAAGCTTGTGGGACCTTTTCGGGTTGAGGGTGGAGTGAAGCTCAACTCCCAGACCTACTGCCAGTCTCTGGAAGACACCTTCTTCGAGCAGTGGTACAGGAAGAAGTCGGTATCGTTCAAGAAAAACATGACTTTCATGCAGGACAATGCTCCATCACATGCATCCAAATACTCCACAGCGTGGCTGGCCAGTAAAGGTCTAAAAGAAGAAAAAATAATGACATGGCCATGTTGTTCACTTGATCTGAACCCGATAGAGAACCTATGGTCCCTCATAAAATGTGAGATCTACAGGGAGGGAAAACAGTACACCTCTCGGAACAGTGTCTGGAAGGCTGTAATGGCTGCTACACGCAATGTTGATTGTAAACAGATCAAGCAACTGACAGAATCTATGGATGGAAGTCTTTTGAGTGTCATCGTAAAGAAAGGTGGCTATATTGGTCACTGATTTTTTTTTTGTTTTGGTTTTTGAATGTCAGAAATGTTTATTTCTAAATTTTGTGTTGTTATATTGGTTTACCTGGTGAAAATAAACAAGTGAGATGGGTATATATTTGGTTTTTATTAACCCCTTAAGGACCCTGCCATTTTTCACCTTAAGGACCAGGCCATTTTTAGCAAATCTGACATGTCTCACTTTATGTGGTGATAACTTTAGAACGCTTTTACTTATCCAGGCCATTCTGAGAATGTTTTCTCATCACATATTGTACTTCATGGCAGTGGTAAATTTGAGTCAAAATATTTCATTCTTATTTATAAAAAAATACCAAATTTACCAAAAATTTAGAAAAATTTGCAAATTTCCAAATGTCAATTTCTTTACTTTTAAAATACATAGTAATGCCTCCAAAAATAGTTACGACTTTACATTCCCCGTGTGTCTACTTCAGGTTTGGATCACTTTGAAAATTACATTATATTTTTTGAGACGTTAGAAGGCTTAGAAATTTAGAAGCAAATCTTGAAATTTTTCACAAAATTTCCAAAACCCACTTTTTAAGGACCAGTTCAGGTTTGAAGTCACTTTGTGAGGCTTCCATCATAGAAACCACCCAAAAATGACCCCATTTTAGAAACTACACCCCTCAAGGTATTCAAAACTGATTTTACAAACGTTATTAACCCTTTAGGTGTTCCACAAGAATTAAAGGAAAATGTAGCCAAAATTTCCGAATTTCACTTTTTTGACAGATTTTCCATATGAATCATTTTACTCTGAGAATAAAGCAAGGGTCAACTGCCAAACAAAACTCAGTAATTATTACCCTGATTCTGTAGTTTACAGAAATGCCCCATTTGTCATAGTAAACTGCTTGGTATTACAATTTTTGTGATGAAATGTGACAAAAAATGGCTTTTTTTAGACAGTTTTTATTTTTTATCTTTTACAGTGTTCACCTGAGGGGAGAGATCATGCTATATTTTTGTAGAGCAGGTTTTTACGGACGTGGCGATACTTAAGATGTATATTTATTTTTATTTTTTTAAGTTTTACACAATAATATCATTTTTGAAACAAAAAAAATCATGTTTCAGTGTCTCCATAGTCAGAGAGCAGTAGTTTTTTTTTTTTTTTTTGGGCGATTGTCTCAGGTAGGGGCTCATTTTTTGCGGGATGAGATGACGATTAGATTGGCATTATTTTTGGGGGAATACGCTTTTTTGATCACTTGGTATTACAATTTTTATGATGAAATGTGACAAAAAATGGCTTTTTTAGACAGTTTTTATTTTTTATCTTTTACAGTGTTCACCTTAGGGGAGAGATCATGCTATATTTTTGTATAGCAGGTTTTTACGGACGTGGCGATACCTAACATGTATACTTATTTTTATTTTTTTAAGTTTTACACAATAATATCATTTTTGAAACAAAAAAAATCATGTTTCAGTGTCTCCATAGTCAGAGAGCTGTAGCTTTTTTTATTTTTTGGCCGATTGTCTCGGGTAGGGGCTCATTTTTTGCGGGATGAGATGACGGTTAGATTGGTACTATTTTTGGGGGCATACGCTTTTTTGATCGCATGGTATTACATTTTTTGTGATGAAATGTGAACAAAAATGAATTTTTTTTAGACAGTTTTTATATTTTATTTTTTACGGTGTTGACCGGGTGGGCTGGATCATGTGATATTTTAATAAAGCAGGTTTTTACGGATGTGGCGATACCTAATATGTATATTTTTTATTTATTTTTTTCTATTTTTTTGTGTTTCTTTATGGGGAAGGGGCTTTTTTTATTAAAACTTTATTTTTTTTTTTATTAAAAAACTTTTATTTAACTTTTTTTTTACATTTTACTTATGTCCCAGTAAGGGAATTTAACATTTCAGGGTCTGATCCCTGATTGAATGCAGCACAATACATCTGTATTGTGCTGCATTCAACTGTCAGCGTCTCACACTGTGAGACGCTGACCGTTGCCTAGGAGACCCAGCGCTGTGGCTGGGTCTTCTGGGCTTCCGTAGATGGGAGTCCCGATGCCTCTTGGCAAGGCATCGGGGCTTCCATCTCAGCCATCGGGCCCCCCCACCTCCTCACGGGGACCCGATGGCTTTAACAGCTGCCGCAATTACCTTGTATGCCGCGGTCAGCGTGACCGCGGCATACAAAGGGTTAATCCGCCGGCATCGGTGTAATCACCGGTGCTGGCTGATACAGCAGACGCCCGGCTGTTAGTATCAGCCGGGCCCCCGCTGCAGGTTGCGGCAGCAGGGCAGCAGCACCACCTTAACCCTAGGACGAGAATGCTCGTCCTAGGGAGTTAAGTAACGCCATATTAGGACGAGCATTCTCGTCCTAGGTCCTTAAGGTGTTAAGTTGTCTAATAATTCTGCACAGTAATAGTTACCTACACAAACAGATATCCTTCTAAGATAGCCAAATCTAAAAAAAAAAAAACACTCCAACTTCCAAAAATATTAAGCTTTGATATTTATGAGTCTTTTGGTTTGATTGAGAACATAGTTGTTGTTCAATAATAAAAAGAATCCTCTCAAATACAACTTGCCTAATAATTCTGCACACAGTGTATATATAGAGAGAATAAAAAGAGAGAGGAAACTAGAGAGAGAGTAAAAAGAAAGAGAAAACTAGAGATAAAAACTAGAGAGATAGAAAGATAGAGAGAAAGAGAAAAATAGACTAGAGGGAACAAGCATGAGAGACAGAAAGTGAGACAAGTAATGAAACATAAGAAATCTATGGAAATCTTGTGCCTAATAAGATGCAATACAAATCAAATATATAAAAATGTTCACCTAAGAAAATGGACAATTCAGAACTGTAAGATGAGTAAATCAATCAGCCACGTGATGCACCAGCATCCTTTCAAATCTACACGATTACTGGTTTTTACAATGACATGCTTTTTACATTAAATCTTTGACATTTACAACTTTCTACCACTCCCAGTGATCTTCATCTTTCTCCATTCAATCTTACATTAAGATCAAAGCTTTTCAATCCCCAGGTAACTAGAACATCTTTTTTAACTCTGCCCTTGTTAAATCCAGTCTTCCTGAACATCTGATCTAATGAGGTCTGTTATACATATCATCTATTTTACATCTGCAGTTGGAAATTGAAAAAGACGAGAATCTACATGGTGAAGCGTCTATTGTACACTAATTATCTAGAGATGGAAATTTTAATACATAATAATCTGACATGGACAACTAAATCTCATTTAATAAATATAAATTAACATAATAGCTTCACATCAGATTAGATTGAAATAGTTTAGTTAATGAGGCAAAAATAAAAAATGACACATTTTATTATCAATGGACCTGACATTGTATAAAAAATGTA
Organism: Rhinella marina; assembly: GCA_900303285.1. Taxonomy (NCBI): domain Eukaryota; kingdom Metazoa; phylum Chordata; class Amphibia; order Anura; family Bufonidae; genus Rhinella; species Rhinella marina. Next base: position 16,976 of record ONZH01011337.1, on the reverse strand, counting down.
CTGTAATTTACTTAATCCCTGTTCTTCCACCTCAGTCAGCAGTGCAGTTAAAATTGCTTCTGTAATACATTTTGAATATTATAATTATGATACTTTTTGACTTATGCACATATTAATATGGTATGGGAAATTATAGTTCCTGTATGATCAGCTTTAATCACTGAAAACAGATTGCTAAAGGCTTAAAATAAAGGCAGACAATGCGTAAATCACAAGCAGTGTAAAAATTAAAGGGGAATTCTTGGTAACAATGAAAAACCAGTACATGAAGCTCATATGTATTCTATGTACCATACTGTCGTAGTATAGTTTCTACATTGCAGCAATCTGTGGCTCTTTTTTTCTATGACATGTAGGGTACTTTCCTACCAGCAACCTGTATCAGCCGATATTAAAAAAGGGTATACCATTAGAAAACCATCTATTTGGCCAATTAGGTATACGGAGGCTATAATGGAGTGCTACCTAATTGAGACCACCTAAAAGAAAGCTGCTCCAAACAGTTAATTCTGTTTTGGAGTCTTTATCCTGACTATGTTTTACATTGTCACTCCATCCTGGATTAAAGTTGGTGGAGGCCTTTGGGCAATAAGTATAGAATATGTCCATATTGCAGATCTCTAGGACCCACATGCCATCTGACCCCATTGCCATCATGCAAAACTTTCAACACCCCTGGTTAAAATTACTATATCTATGAATGGTTAAGGAAGTTGACGATGAAATGCTTTCCAGAAGGCATAAGCTAAAGATGAAACATTTTTTAGCATTTTAAGCAATATCAGTGTATTATTTTTGTTTTGTACAATTTTAGAGTGAAGAAAGGAGTACCTTGCAAAAGTAAGCCAAGGAGATTTAAGAACTCAGATAATTTTGAATGAGGTCTCAGACCTTAAATAGCCTGTTAGGGTTAATGCTTGTTCACAATCATTGTTAGGAAAGACCATGTGATGAAATTTCAAAGCTTTATAAATACCCAGACTCCTCCAACCTTGTCCCAAAAAAACAGCAGCTATGGGTTCTTATAAACAGCGGCATAACACTCTGAAAATGAAAATGGTTGAGGCCCACAAAGCAGGAGAAGGCTATAAGAAAATAGCAAAGCATTTTCAGGTTGATATTTCCTCATTTCGAAATGGCAGTGAACAAAAACACAGAGGTCAAGAGAAGGAATTTAAGACCAAGAAAAATGTCAGATACAGAAGCTCGTAGGATTGCTAAAAAGGCAAATCAGAGCCTTTGCTTGACTGCAAAAGACCTTCAGGAAGATTTAATAGAATCTGGAGTGGTAGTACTGCCACTGTATATAGGAGCTGTGCATGTGTATGGACCTTTCTACTGGTTTGTTGGGATTGTAAACTTGCATGCATGATCACATGTACACCTGTTTTTTCTTCAATTGCATAGCTGAATTGCCATCAGATTAGGTCACTGAGGTCCCTTATGTGGTATTTGACCTGGGGGCACAATGAAACACCATATTTTTTTCTGGCAGTGGCCACTGAAAGAGAAAGGTATAGCTCTCTTCAGATTCCCTGGCAATATGTAGAAAAATCAAGGCACTACGGATTTACAGTACTCTTAGTTTACCAACTCATTATTGCCAGACCACTCAGTACTGTACGTTCGAATGTGACTAGGATAAGATGGATAATCCAAGAATTTGTGGTTATATTTTTCAGCCCTGAAGTCAGATAAAGCCATAGAAGTACCAGACAAGCATCTCACAACATGTTCCCTACCGATAAGATAGCTTGAAGGTCTGATGAAGGCCATATGACCATACATATTAGCCACCAAGTTTTGGATTATTTTATGCCTTGAATCAAAAACTATGTTGTCTATGGAGGCAGCACAGCCCAATGTGCTCCATGTGGGGGTGCAGTTCCTTGGTGGTGCCACTGAATAGACCTAGCTATAGTTCAGAAAGTGGAATATGGACAGCATACACTTGAATTGGTGTGATGCAGATAAAAGTTTATTGGTGCTCCAAAACAGGCAATGTTTCAAGATTTGACCATAATTGCACTTTCTTAAAAAAAAAAAACTAATTTCAATCATATTTTAGTGTTCTCAGAATCCTCTAACTAAAATAATACATTTTATATATTCTACAAATGTCAAGCTCTATCCTTACTGACATACTACAGGGGGTTCATCAATAAAGTTATGTGTTAATAAAACTTCTTTATAACATTTTTATTTTTTATGAATGTTGCATTTAAGATTTTAAAATATTTTATAACAAACATTTTTATTTTTAAATGTAGTCATCCTGGATTCTATTTTGTCTAAATTAAGGACCACAATAACATTTTTGTAGCCCCAATCATCACTAATTTCATAGTAGTACTCCATAGAAAGGGGTATACGTCCTGCTGGACAAAAACACAACTGAACGAGTGATCAGCTGTGTTTCTGACTGAAGCTCCATGTAATTAAGGTTTTGCTCCTGCACTCTACCAGAAGTAGGTCAGGTACCCCGCTGCCAGTGACAGTGGGGAACTGAAGGAGATGACAGAAGCAGTCTATTACTGCTTCTGCCTTCTCCTCAGATAGGTGCATAGCACTCATTGAGCACTATGCAATGAATAGAGGAAGAGGCTATTCTTTGTGATCATTGGGTGTCTTGGGGGAAGGGCAGAGCAGAGCTATGGGATATAAGCTTAGACCCTGATTAGCTATGCCTTGTACAAAGCCCCCAAGACACCCAGTGATCACAAAGAATATCAAAATACAATAAAAAAGTGTCATTGTTTTCAGAGGTCTTTCAATGAAACCTAAAAACATAGAAACATAAAAACATAGAAGATTGACACCAGTAAAAGACCATCTGGTTTATCTAGTCTGCCCTTTAAGGATGAGTGAACCAGTTGCGACTGAACCAAGTTAAGTCCGAGCTTTTCATTTTTTTGGACAGCAGATGAACCAGATTCTTTACCACCATGTTAGGGCACATGTTTGCAGGAAAAAAGCACTAGGGAGGAAGTAGAAGGGTTCCCACATGACCCAGAGAGGAAGTGGTGGGAGGGCTTCTCCTTATTGGTTAACAGGGTGACAGACACAGGATGAGCCAATCAGTGCTGCAGCAGAGAGGGAGGTTCCCTAGCAGAACACCATTCTGTGCTGGGCTGTGAATGAGGATGCTTGTGTGTGACGGTGTCTGCTAGGAAAATGAAATCAATTAAGCTTATTGCCAGGGAGAATAAAGGGAAAGGTTAGGATTCTGAAGAAGAATTGTGTGTGCTGTGTACAATAGAAGGAGGTAGGGCAGCTGACAGACAGGAAAAGAGGAAAAGGGACCTGTGGCTATGCCTGTTATCAGAAGTGCAGTTGCACGTCGAAAACAGCAATCCGCAGGCCAACATAGATAATTTGGGGGCCCCATTTTCACATAAATCCTTTTTTTGTAGAGTTCAATATAATTAGGCAGTGTATGTATATAGATATACTGTACATGATTAGTTCAGCAATACTCACTGTGTGGCAGCAATCTACCTGTGTGTATTAACCCTTTCAGTACCGGAGGTTTTTTCGGTTTTGCGTTTTCATTTTTTCCCCCTATTTTCCGTGAGCCATAACTTTTTTATATTTTTGTTCACAACGCTGTATGGGGGCTTATTTTTTGTGGCACAAGTTGTACTTTTTAACGACACCATTTAATCTTGCATATGGTGTAGTGGGAAGAGGGAAAAAAATTCCAAATTGGGTGAAATTGCAAAAAAAAAACGCAATTCCGCTACAGTTTTACGGGTTTTTTTATTTATTGCGTTCAATGTTCATTAAAACTGACCAGTTACTTTCATTCTACTGGTCAGTACAATTAATTTTTTTTAGAAAAAAGCGACAAAAAAAAGCGAATCAGCCATTTTGACGCTTTTTTCAGTCACGCAATTCGCCGTATTGGAAATGTATTTTTATATTTTAAAATTACGGGAGTTTTTGGTCGCGGTGATACCAATGATGTCTATATTTATTGTTATTTAGGTGTTTATTTTTTAATTATACAGAAAGGGGGGTGATTTAAACTTTTCTATTTTTTATTTTTTATATATTTTTTTAAAAATTTTTTTACATTTTTTGTGATTTCATTCTACTGGTCAGTACGAATCCGGCAGTACCTAATATGTATAGTTTTTCTTGTGTTTGTTTTTTTGTGTTTGTGGAATTTTTTTTTTTTTTAATTTGTCGTCATATCTTGACCCCTGTGTGTACGGAGCTGTATGGGGGCTAATTTTTTGTGGGGCGATCTGAACTTTTTTATAGTTTTACGGCGTTCGATGTTCATTAAAACTGACCAGTTACTTTCATTCTACTGGTCAGTACGAATCCGACAGTACCTAATATGTATAGTTTTTCTTGTATTTTGTGATAAAATAATTATAAAGTTGGAATTAAAAAAAATAAATAAATTTGTCGTCATATCTTGACCCCTATAACTGTTTGGTATTTATGTGTACGGAGCTGTATGGGGGCTCATTTTTTGCGGGGCGATCTGAACTTTTTATTGATACCATTCTGGGGTGTGTATGACTTTTTGATCGCTTTTTATTTAATTTTTTTTTAGAAAAAAAAGTGACAAAAAGCGAATCAGCCAGTTTTACGCTTTTTTCAGTCACGCAATTCGCCGTATTGGAAATTTGTTTTTATATTTTAAAAGTAAGGGCGTTTTCGGTCGCGGTGATACCAATGATGTCTATATTTATTGTTATTTAGGTATTTATTTTTTAATTATACAGAAAGGGGGGTGATTTAAACTTTTCTATTTTTTATTTTTTATATATTTTTTTAAAAATTTTTTTACATTTTTTGTGATTTCATTCTACTGGTCAGTACGAATCCGGCAGTACCTAATATGTATAGTTTTTCTTGTGTTTGTTTTTTTGTGTTTGTGGAATTTTTTTTTTTTTAATTTGTCGTCATATCTTGACCCCTGTGTGTACGGAGCTGTATGGGGGCTAATTTTTTGTGGGGCGATCTGAACTTTTTTATAGTTTTACGGCGTTCGATGTTCATTAAAACTGACCAGTTACTTTCATTCTACTGGTCAGTACGAATCCGACAGTACCTAATATGTATAGTTTTTCTTGTATTTTGTGATAAAATAATTATAAAGTTGGAATTAAAAAAAATAAATAAATTTGTCGTCATATCTTGACCCCTATAACTGTTTGGTATTTATGTGTACGGAGCTGTATGGGGGCTCATTTTTTGCGGGGCGATCTGAACTTTTTATTGATACCATTCTGGGGTGTGTATGACTTTTTGATCGCTTTTTATTAAATTTTTTTTTAGAAAAAAAAGTGACAAAAAGCGAATCAGCCAGTTTTACGCTTTTTTCAGTCACGCAATTCGCCGTATTGGAAATTTGTTTTTATATTTTAAAAGTAAGGGCGTTTTCGGTCGCGGTGATACCAATGATGTCTATATTTATTGTTATTTAGGTGTTTATTTTTTAATTATACAGAAAGGGGGGTGATTTAAACTTTTATATTTTTTTATTTTTTATATATTTAAAAAAAATTTTTTTACATTTTTTGTGATTATTTTAAGGCTCACATATGAGCAAATAGATCTTGTTTTTTATTTTTTATTTTTGAGCAATCAGAGATTTTAAATCCTGCATTTAATATCACTTTTGCTAATTTCTTAGCCCGGCCTGCCATCTAGTGGCCAAACTAAAAATTGCACATTGAAAGCTGTAAACCTCATCAGCGAGGTTTACAGCATGCAAACCCACCGCAGGTGCCCTGATTGGCCACAGGGGGCATGCGTGGGACACCTGGAAGCGAACGCTTGATCACGTGAGATCACGGCATCTAATAGCTTTAGTTACCGATCGGGTACATCGGTAAGTAGGGGCAAGTCTCTGCTGCAGCAGCAGAGACTTGCCGACCATGACGCCAGCCGCACGTGCGAGCGGGCACCATGTTCCCGCATCACCCCAGCGCCTTATATGTAGGGTGCTGGGAGTGTAAGGGTTAAGTTGAATTTGCGCATCAACTTTCAGTCATTCATTTATGTATTTTCAGTTTCCACAATTTTTTTTGGAGGGGAGGGGGTTCCATTTAATTAAACTGCATATATACAGATATAGCGAAGCTAAAATTGAATCTGATAACTAAAGATGAACAAAGTTCTTTAAAATTCAATTCAGAGTCTTCGCCGAATGTTACAAAAAAATTTGCTTTGTGACAAGTTACTTCATGACAAAGTGCATTTCTTTGTAAATAGTGGGTCCAATGACAGGGAATGGTGATTGCACTGTCCCCCATCATGGAATCTTTCAGATGCCGCGTTCAGCTCGGAATGTTTAAAAAAAAATAGGGGGGGGGCTTTTGGTTACATTTCTTTAGGCAGTAAAAATGTATGTTATTATTGGCAGGCTGATTCCAGATGAATAGACCTCACTTTATTAGCGGTGCCCCATCTTGACACTGTTGTTGTCTGTCTTCCTACCGTTACATTCTGCACTGCTGCTGCTGTGGCCAGCATCATGCCATTAATGCCTAAATTGTTCATTTACATGTGTTCACTTTCCACATGGTTGAAATTTTAATTGTTTGGGGGGAATTCAATTTCATTAAGCAACGTACGTACGTGATTACTGTGTCAATAGCCAATGAATAGACATTGCCTTGCTGCTGGTGCCCCATTTTGACACCGTTGTTTTCTGTCTGTCAGCTTACCATCATGTTGTGTATGGCTGCTGTTTTGGTCTTCACCATGCTACTAATATCTCTTAATTGTCAGTTTGCGTGTATTCAGTATACACACGTTTGAAATGTTAACATTTTTTTGGGGAGAGTTAACTATCTTCAATAAAAAAAAAAACAGAAAATAATGCAAATACAACAGATGCAAACATTATATATGGACGAAGCCCTCATTCTGATATGATCAAATCTGAGACTCTCAGCCAATATACAGTGCCTTGCAGTGGCGTAGCTACCGGGGGGGCAGGGGGGGCGACGGCTCCGGGCCCAGTGACTCAGGGGGGGCCCCAGCAAGGATGACCTTGCCTTCTATCAGGCGAATACAAGTGAGCGCTTCCATTATGGAAGCGCTCACTTGTATTTAGGGACCCCCATCAGACCTCAGATCAGCCCACCCAGCCACATAGGATTAAAATAAAAAACTTTACTTACCTGTTCTGCGCTGCGGCTGCCCTCCGGTCCGCGCTCTGCTCTCTTCCCTGGCGGCGCGCACTATGACCTGACGCTGCACGCAGCGTCAGGTCATAGTGTGCGCGGGCCAGGGAAGAGAGCGGAGCGCGGACCGGAGGGCAGCCGCAGCGCAGAACAGGTAAGTAAAGTTTTTTATTTTAATCCTATGTGGCTGGGTGGGCTGATCTGAGGTCTGATAGGGGCACAGTAGGCTGATATGAGGTCTGATGGGGGCACAGTCTGCTGATATGAGGTCTGATGGGGGCACAGTCTGCTGATCTGAGGTCTGATGGGGGCACAATACGCTGATCTGAGGTCTGATAGGGGCACAGTAGGCTGATATGAGGTCTGATGGGGGCACAGTCTGCTGATATGAGGTCTGATGGGGGCACAATATGCTGATCTGAGGTCTGATGGGGGCACAATATGCTGATCTGAGGTCTCATAGGGGCACAGTAGGCTGATATGAGGTCTGATGGGGGCACAGTCTGCTGATATGAGGTCTGATGGGGGCACAATATGCTGATCTGAGGTCTGATAGAGGCACAGTAGGCTGATATGAGGTCTGATGGGGGCACAGTCTGCTGATATGAGGTCTGATGGGGGCACAGTCTGCTGATCTGAGGTCTGATGGGGGCACAGTCTGCTGATCTGAGGTCTGATGGGGGCACAATACGCTGATCTGAGGTCTGATAGGGGCACAGTAGGCTGATATGAGGTCTGATGGGGGCACAGTCTGCTGATATGAGGTCTGATGGGGGCACAATACGCTGATCTGAGGTCTGATGGGAGCACATTAAGCTGATCTGAGGTCTGATGGGGGCACAATACGCTGATGTGAGGTCTGATGGGGGGCACAATACGCTGATCTGAGGTCTGATGGGGGCACAATACGCTGATCTGAGGTCTGGTGGGGGGCACAATACGCTGATCTGAGGTCTGATGGGGGCACAGTAGGCTGATGTGAGGTCTGATGGGGGCACATTCTGCTGATCTGAGGTCTGATGGGGGCACAGTACGCTGATCTGAGGTCTGATTGGGCACAATACGCTGATCTGAGGTCTGATGGGGCACAATACGCTGATCTGAGGTCTGATGGGGGCACAGTACGCTGATCTGAGGTCTGATGGGGGCACAGTACGCTGATCTGAGGTCTGATGGGGGCACAGTACGCTGATCTGAGGTCTGATGGGGCACAATACGCTGATCTGAGGTCTGATGGGGGCACATTCTGCTGATCTGAGGTCTGATGGGGGCACAATATGCTGATCTGAGGTCTGATGTGGCACAATACGCTGATCTGAGGTCTGATGGGGGCACATTCTGTTGATCGGAGGTCTGATGGGGGCACAATACGCTGATCTGAGGTCTGATGGGGGCACAGTAGGCTGATGTGAGGACTAATGGGGGCACATTCTGCTGATCTGAGGTCTGATGGGGTACAATACGCTGATCTGAGGTCTGATGGGGCACAATACGCTGATGTGAGGTCTGATGGGGGCACAGTAGGCTGATGTGAGGTCTGATGGGGCACAATACACTGATCTGAGGTCTGATGGGGGGCACATTCTGCTGATCTGAGGTCTGATGGGGGCAGGGGACTGTTAGTTTAGTGATGTAAAAACTGTGGACAGGTTTCCTTTAACATAGGAGTCCTCTTGTTTTTTACTCCTATTACTCCTATATTTCACTGCATTATGTTGTAGAGTATTTAGAGTAGGGTATGTAGAAAGTCTATTGTACTGTACTTAGCAGCATAGATGATCTAGCAGTTTATATAGTAATCTTTCTAATACAATATTATAACCACAACTAGTAGTATGTGCCTGTGAAGTTGGAAACGTGCGTTTGGGAAGCCAAGTGGGGGGCCCACTCAAGTATGTTTCGCCCCCCCTGTGCTGAACCTCTAGCTACGCCTCTGGTGCCTTGCGAAAGTATTCGGCCCCCTGGAACTGTTCAACCTTTTGCCACATTTCAGGCTTCAAACAAAAAGATATAACATTTAAAATTTTTGGTGAAGAATCAACAACAAGTGGGTCACAATTGTGAAGTGGAACAAAATTTATTGGATCATTTAAACTTTTTTTGTAATAATAAAACTGAAAAGTGGGGCGTGCAAAATTATTCGGCCCATTTACTTTCAGTTCAGAAAACTCATTCCAGAAGTTCATTGAGGATCTCTGAATGATCCAATGTTGTCCTAAATGACTGATGAAGATAAATAGAATCCACCTGTGTGTAATCAAGTCTCCTTATAAATGCACCTGCTCTGTGATAGTCTCAGGGTTCTGTTTAAAGCACAGAGAGCATCATGAAGACCAAGGAACACACCAGGCAGGTCCGTGATAATGTTGTGGAGAAGTTTAAAGCTGGATTTGGATACCAAAAGATTTCCCAAGCTTTAAACATCCCAAGAAGCACTGTGCAAGCGATCATATTGAAATGGAAGGAGTATCAGACCACTGCAAATCTACCAAGACCTGGCCATCCCTCTAAACTTTCGTCTCAAACAAGGAGAAGACTGATCAGAGATGCAGCCAAGAGGCCCATGATCACTCTGGATGAACTGCAGAGATCTACAGCTGAGGTGGGAGAGTCTGTCCATAGGACAACAATCAGTCGAACACTTCACAAATCTGGCCTTTATGGAAGAGTGGCAAGAAGAAAGCCATTTCTCAAAGATATCCATAAAAAGTCTTGTTTACAGTTTGCCACAAGCCACCTGGGAGACACATCAAACATGTGGAAGAAGGTGCTCTGGTCAGATGAAACCAAAATCCAACTTTTTGGAAACAATGCAAAATGATATGTTTGGCATAAATGCAACACAGCTCATCACCCTGAACACACCATCCCCACTGGCAAACATGGTGGTGGCAGCATCATGGTATGGGCCTGCTTTTCAGCAACAGGGACAGGGAAGATGGTTAAAATTGATGGGAAAATGGATGGAGCCAAATACAGGACCATTCTGGATGAAAACCTGTTGGAGTCTGCAAAAGACCTGAGACTAGGACGGAGATTTATCTTCCAACAAGACAATGATCCCAAACATAAAGCAAAATCTACAATGGAATGGTTCAAAAATAAATGTATCCAGGTCTTAGAATGGCCAAGTCAAAGTCCAGACCTGAATCCAATTGAGAATATGTGGAAAGAGCTGAAAACTCCTGTTCACAAATGCTCTCCATCCAACCTCAAAGAGCTCGAGCTGTTTTGCAAGGAAGAATCGGCAAGAATTTCAGTCTCTAGATGTATAAAACTGATAGAGACATACCCCAAGAGACTTGCAGCTGTAATCGCAGCAAAAAGTGGCGCAACAAAGTACTTAATACAAGGGGTCAGAAATATTTTGCACGCCCCACTTTTCAGTTTTATTATTACAAAAAAAGTTTAAATGATCCAATAAATTTCGTTCCACTTCACAATTGTGACCCACTTGTTGTTCATTCTTCACCAAAAATTTAAAATGTTATATCTTTTTGTTTGAAGCCTGAAATGTGGCAAAAGGTTGAAAAGTTCCAGGGGGCCGAATACTTTCGCAAGGCACTGTATTTTGATCAAAACACATCTGTGCCCACCTACCAGCACTAAGGTTGTCTCAGGGAGGCAGGTCCTGTAATAACCAAAAGGAGTTGTCCTCTGCAATGAATTAGCACATAAGCAAATAATAACTTCTTTTTCATCTGAATTTCATCTTTAATCAGAATAAAAGATGTACGATTATCTTCAGCACTTAATCAGGAATGTGCTATCTACATGTATAATCAATAGAAATGATGGAAGAACGAATGTGGTAGCAATCTTTCCTTTCCATGCACTTTACATCGGCCTTAGTAATAATGCAAGCGAGTGCTGATCAACATTTTTTTGTGTGGCCCCTTGAATAGAGCAATGAGACAAGGCGACCAAAAAAGTTATAGATCTTACTAGTCTTGCTTGAAATGAGCTTTGAATCATTGTTCCAAGGTCAATTTGTTCAAAAACTTCTATTTAATGCTCTCTCCGTACAGCATTAAAATGTATTGGTTCAGTGGAGCCAAACTTTGTTTCAGCCGAAGTTGCTCAAGACACTCCCACCACTATGACACTCCCACCACTATGCTTGACACTAGTCTTTGTACTTCTCACCTGGTTGCCACATATGCTTGACACCATCTGAACTAAATAAGTTTATCTTGGTCTTATCAGACCACAGGACATGGTTCCAGTAATCCATGTCCTTAGTCTTCTTGTCTTTAGCAAACTGTTTGCGGGCTTCCTTCTGGGACAACAGCCATGCAGACCAATGTGATATAGTGTGAGGCGTATGTTCTGAGCACTAACAGACTGAGCCCCACCCGTTTAACCTCTGCAGCAATGCTGGCAACACTCATATGTGTATTTTGAAAAGATAACCTCTGGATTTGATGCTGAGCATGTGTACTCAACTTCTTTGATCGACTATGGCGAGGTCTGTTCTGAGTGGAACGTGTCTTGTTAAACTGTTAAACAGGGTGTTGGCAATCTTCTTATAGCCTAGGCCATCTTTATGTAGAGAATAGAGTTGAGCAAACGTGCTCGTAACGAGCACTGTACTGTTCGGATCCCCTGCGCTTGCATGGGCGCAGCCATCCGGATCCGTCCTCCTTACCCGACGGATCCGGATGCCTGCGCCCTTGCGAGCGCAGGGGATCCGAGCAGTACAGTGCTCGTTACGAGTACGTTTGCTCAACTCTAGTAGAGAAACAATTATTTTTTTCAGATCCTTTGCCACAAGGTGCCATGTTGAACTTCCAGTGACCAGTATGAGAGAGTATGAGAGTGATAACACCAAATTTAGCACATCTGCTCCCCATTCACCAGTAAAAATTATATAAACAAAACTCCAGAGTAAGTCCACAATATCCTTTTGCACTACAGGTCTCTTTGGTGAGGAGGGTTTAATTCACACCTTATACGAAACAGTATATATAACAAGAAACCGCTCTGCTTTTACTTAGAGGAAATTGCATTCTTTCCAGGTCCAAGATAAATATATTTGGCATGGCCCAGACACCAGCTCTGGCAGGGTTATTTCTTCCTCTCGACCATCAATGCCTATATAGCAAAAAACAAAAAGCAGCAGCGCTCACCTGCAGTCCAATGACAGAAGCATGGATAGGGCCCGGATCCGGCCACAGTCAATCAATGGAAAAAACAGTAGAATCCAGCTTCTATAAAAGTCTTTTATTTGTAGCGGTAAAAGCCAAACATAAAATACATGGACAGTCTACGCGTTTCGGACCCCTACATCACGGTCCTTATTCATAACATCATAAATAAGGACCATGATGTGGGTGTCCAAAACACGTAGACGTAGGTCCTCCATACAATTACTGTATAATAGTACTATAAGTAGATTTAGAAAAAAATCCACTTTCAAAGAAAAAGTTTTCTATTGAGCTATTTGTTAAAATATCTTAGTTATTTTGAATAATTTAACATTTAAACATAGGAAAAAAAATTGAAATCTTCCAACTGGAAAACAAAAAAATGTTACCAAAATCTGAAGTCATAAAAAAATATAAATGTGATTTTTAGAACTGATAATTGAACAATTAATGGAAAATTTATCGATCAGCTATTTTAAAGACTAATGCCTGAAGCGAAAGACCTGGAAATTGGACTCTTGGGAACTAATTTAACAACATTGTTATTGTTCTAGGCCAGAAAAACATTTTGCCTCAGGCATGCATGCAGTTAATAAAGCTAGGAGACAGTGAGCTTTAAAGTGTGGAATACGTGCTTGCTTCATTATTTGTGTTGTCATTTTAAAGAATGACATAAAATATACAAAAACAAATAAAACTACAACAAAAAGAATACCCTGCATACGATATCTGATCATCTTGATCTATATCACTATTAAATGCATGATTTTTAATGTTATTTCTATGAATGTTTGCTGATTTTTAAAATTTTCAACAGCCTTTCATAATCTACATTTTTTATAGATTTATTTATTTAATTTTTTCTGAATCATTGACCTTTTATTTAAAGGGGTTGTCTATATTAAATACAAACTTAAACAACCTCTGCACATGGCATAAAATAACAAATGATGGAATAGTCACCTGTTTTCTTCCCTGTTATTTCGAGCGCTGCACTCTGGTTCTCCCGCTGCTGATATCATCTTCTTGGCTGCAGCCAATTGTTGGCTTTTTCCAAGCATGGAATGAGTCTGTTAAGGCCAATGACTGACAGAGGCTGTGACCTCTGTGCACAGAACATCACCACTGCAACAAGAAAAACAAATAACATTGGTGAGGAGCAGAGTGCATCACACTAAATAATAAAGGAGAACACAGGTAAGAATGCATTTGTTATTTTAGGCAGCTTTCAGGAGTTGCCTAAGTTTTCATATAACTAGTAGAGATGAGCGAGTAGTGTTCGATCGAGCTGGTATTCGATCGAATACTACGCTATTCGGCGTACTCGATTTCGTTCGAGTATAACGGCGATGGCGAACTTAGAATTCGTTTCCCCTCCCACCTTCCCTGGCGCTCTTTTTCCACCAATCACCATGCAGGGGGGGTATGACAGGCACGCTGAGCACACTGGCAGCGCGAAAACGGCGTCTACATGGATTGGCTGGAAAAACCATGTGACCTCGAATATTAAAAACTCAGCTCTTCCTGCTCGTACGCATATGCTGCGTGAACTTAGTCAGGGACAGAGGCTGGAGAAGGGAGAGACAGGTTTTAGCTGTTGGACAGGCAGGAGCGTGATTAAAAGCCCTTATCAGGGCTACTATAGTGCAGTACAGTGATAGCTTTACTACTGTATACACTCTGCAGAGAACTGCTGCTGTATTCAGGGATAGCTGCTGGAGTAGGGACAGAGAGAGGCATTAGTGGTGTATTAGGTGCTCTGCTACATACCAAACTATATTTGGCACTACTGCTGTGTACCTTGAACTATAAAATATATAGGCCTTATAATTGGCAACTGTACTGTGCGTTCTCTTGCAAAATAATTGAAATACCTGGTGTTAATACCCACCATCTGAACAGTTAGTACACGGCTGTGTACCTTGAACTATAAAATATATAGGCCTTATAATTGGCAACTGTACTGTGCGTTCTCTTGCAAACTAATTGAAATACCTGGTGTTAATACCCACCGTCTGAACAGTTAGTACACGGCTGTGTACCTTGAACTATAAAATATATAGGCCTTATAATTGGCAACTGTACTGTGCGTTCTCTTGCAAAATAATTGAAATACCTGGTGTTAATACCCACCATCTGAACAGTTAGTACACGGCTGTGTACCTTTGAACTATAAAATATATAGGCCTTATAATTGGCAACTGTACTGTGCGTTCTCTTGCAAACTAATTTAAATACCTGGTGTTAATACCCACCGTCTAAACAGTTAGTACACGGCTGTGTACCTTGAACTATAAAATATATAGGCCTTATAATTGGCAACTGTACTGTGCGTTCTCTTGCAAACTAATTTAAATACCTGGTGTTAATACCCACCGTCTGAACAGTTAGTACACGGCTGTGTACCTTGAACTATAAAATATATAGGCTTTATAATTGGCAACTGTACTGTGCGTTCTCTTGCAAACTAATTTAAATACCTGGTGTTAATACCCACCGTCTGAACAGTTAGTACACGGCTGTGTACCTTGAACTATAAAATATATAGGCCTTATAATTGGCAACTATACTGTGCGTTCTCTTGCAAAACTAATTTAAATACCTGGTGTTAATACCCACCGTCTGAACAGTTAGTACACGGCTGTGTACCTTGAACTATAAAATATATAGGCCTTATAATTGGCAACTGTACTGTGTGTTCTCTTGCAAACTAATTTAAATACCTGGTGTTAATACCCACCGTCTGAACAGTTAGTACACGGCTGTGTACCTTGAACTTTAAAATATATAGGCCTTATAATTGGCAACTGTACTGTGCGTTCTCTTGCAAACTAATTTAAATACCTGGTGTTAATACCCACCGTCTGAACAGTTAGTACACGGCTGTGTACCTTGAACTTTAAAAATATATAGGCCTTATAATTGGCAACTGTACTGTGCGTTCTCTTGCAAACTAATTGAAATACCTGGTGTTAATACCCACCGTCTGAACAGTTAGTACACGGCTGTGTACCTTGAACTTTAAAATATATAGGCCTTATAATTGGCAACTGTACTGTGCTTTCTCTTGCAAACTAATTTAAATACCTGGTAATACCCACCGTCTGAACAGTTAGTACACGGCTGTGTACCTTGAACTATAAAATATATAGGCCTTATAATTGGCAACTGTACTGTGCGTTCTCTTGCTAAATAATTTCACGGCTGTGAAGGCAAAATATTGTAACAAAAAAAAAATAAAATGCGGAGGGGGGCTAGCGGAATAGGACGTGGACGAGGACGGGGGCGCGGAAATGCTGTTGGGGGCCTTGTTGAAGCCAGTGGGGATACAATGCGTGCTGGTGAGGGTCAGCCAGGATCCCGCTCATCCAGAATCCCTGCCTTTATGGGACAGTTAAGCAGGGGGCGGGTTACACCGCTGTTGAGGCCTGAGCAGGTTGAACAGGTGGTGCAATGGATAGCCGATAGCGCTTCCACACAGTTGTCCACCAGCCAGTCATCCACACAGTCTCACTCTGACCCTCCTTCCTCCACACTTGGCCAACAGAGTCATCCCACCATTGACCCCTCCCAGGAGCTCTTTTCGGGTCCTTTTCAGATGTGCCGGAAGAATCCCAGGAGCTAGCAGAGGAATTTGTTTGTAGTGATGCCCAAACACTTGAGTTTTCGCCATCTCCTGCTGATGTGGACCCTGAGCCAGCATCTGTTATCATGAGCGATGATGATGATGAAACGCAGTTGCCATCAAGGGAGGCTGTTGGAATGTCCAGTGGGCAGCAGGAGGAGCAGAGTGAGGAAGTGGAAGAGGAGGTGGTGGATGACGAAATGACCGACCCCACTTGGCCAGGGGTGATGTCCAGCGAGGAAAGCAGTGGAGAGGTGGTGGTCTGCGCAGCACCGAAAAAGGCAGCAAGAGGCAGAGGGATGTCCAGAGGCAGAGGGATGTCCAGAGGCAGAGGGATGTCCACAGACAGAGGGATGTCCATAGGCAGAGGACAGTCCAGACAGAGAAGTGAGGCCACAGCCAGCAGGGCCGAAGCTGTTCCCGGCAGCGGGCAGTCGCGCGAAGCTCCCCCATCGAGGCCTCGTACTTCTGTGGTGTGGAGATTTTTTAATGTTTGTGCGGATGACAAACTGAGCGCGGTTTGGCACACTCTGCCACTCAAAAACTGAGTAGGGGCTCTGAGAAGAGCAATCTGACCACCTCAGGCATGCGGCGTCACTTGGAAGTCAAGCACTGGGCTGAGTGGGAGAGAGCAAACGCAATACAACCTGCGCCCGGTCTTGCTGCCACTGCCTCTTCCCCTTTGTTGTGTGCTGCCACTGCGGTCCAGACCTCCAGCCAGGACACCTCCACATCTGCCTCTGCCTCGGCTACTTTGGGGGCCTTCTCCTTCAGGCCTCCCCTTCCCCCGTCTCTTCGCCTGCACCTTCACACTCCTCGTCCCAACAACTGTCCATCTCGCAGGCGTTCGACCGCAGGCGGAAGTACGCCTCGAGTCACCCCCAAGCCCAAGCCTTAAACTGCCACATCTCCAAACTGCTGGCCCTGGAGATGTTGCCGTTTAGGCTTGTGGAGACGCAGGCCTTCCGCGACCTGATGGCGGCTGCCGCACCTCGCTATTCCGTCCCCAGCCCGCCACTACTTTTCCCGGAGTGCCGTCCCGCCCTGCACCAG
>ONZH01011336.1:0-21234 GCA_900303285.1 Rhinella marina | reverse complement strand
TATAGTATTAGGGGCACTTTTTGTGTATAGTATTAGGCACTGCTATCTGTGTGTATAGTATTAGGGGGCGCTGTCTGTGTGTATAGTATTAGGGGGCGCTATCTGTGTGTGTTAGTATTAGGGGGCGCTATCTGTGTGTATAGTATTAGGGGCGCTATCTGTGTGTGTATAGTATTAGGGGGCGCTATCTGTGTTATAGTATTAGGGGGCGCTACTATCTGTGTGTATAGTATTAGGGGGCGCTATCTGTGTGTATAGTATTAGGGGGGCACTGTCTGTGTGTATAGTATTAGGGGCAATGTCTGTGTGTATAGTATTAGGGGGCACTGTCTGTGTGTATAGTATTAGGGGGCACTATCTGTGTGTATAGTATTAGGGGCTATCTATATGTGTGTATAGTATTTAGGGGGCACTATCTGTGTGTATAGTATTAGGGCGCACTGTCTGTGTGTATAGTATTAGGGGGCACTGTCTGTGTGTATAGTATTAGGGGGCACTGTCGTGTGTATAGTATTAGGGGGCACCGTCTGTGATTATAGTATTAGGGGGCACCGTCTGTGTGTATAGTATTAGGGGGGCCCGTCTATTAGGGCACCGTCTGTGTGTATAGTATTAGGGGGCACCGTCTGTGTGTATAGTATTAGGGGGCACCTGTCTGTGTGTATAGTATTAGGGGCACCGTCTGTGTGTATAGTATTAGGGGGCACCGTCTGTGTGATATATACGTCTGTGTGTATAGTATTAGGGGCTATGTTGTGTATGTATATAGGGTATCCGTGTGTATGTATTAGGGGCGCTATCTGTGTGTATAGTATTATGGGGGCGCTATCTGTGTGTATAGTATTAGGGGGCGCTGTCTGTGTTATAGTATTAGGGGCGCTATCTGTGTGTATAGTATTAGGGGGCGCTATCTGTGTGTGTATAGTATTAGGGGGCGCTGATCTGTGTGTATAGTATTAGGGGCGCTATCTGTGTGTATAGTATTAGGGGGCACTGTCTGTGTGTATAGTATTGTTATAGTATTAGGGGGCACTGTCTGTGGTGTATAGTATTAGGGGGCACTGTCTGTGTGTTATAGTATTAGGGGGCGCTATCTGTGTGTATAGTATTAGGGGGCGCTATCTGTGTGTATAGTATTAGGGGGCGCGACTGTGTGTATAGTATTAGGCGCTTCTGTGTGTTATAGTATTAGGGGGCGCTGTCTGTGTGTATAGTATTAGGGGGCACTGTCTGTGTGTATAGTATAGGGGGCACTGTCTGTGTGTATAGTATTAGGGGGGCGCTATCTGTGTGTATAGTTTAGGGGGCGCTATCTGTGTGTTATAGTATAGGGGGCGCTATCTGTGTGTATAGTATTAGGGGGCGCCTATCTGTGTGTATAGTATAGGGGCG
This sequence comes from Rhinella marina, assembly GCA_900303285.1. Taxonomy (NCBI): domain Eukaryota; kingdom Metazoa; phylum Chordata; class Amphibia; order Anura; family Bufonidae; genus Rhinella; species Rhinella marina. The sequence goes on along the minus strand of ONZH01011336.1, from coordinate 19,842 downwards.
CTGTCTGTGGTGTATAGTATTAGGGGGCGCTATCTGTGTGTATAGTATTAGGGGGCGCTATCTGTGTGTATAGTATTAGGGGCGCTGTCTGTGTGTTATAGTATTAGGGGGCGCTATCTGTCGTGTATAGTATTAGGGGGCACCGTCTGTGTGTATAGTATTAGGGGGCACTATCTGTGTGTATAGTATTAGGGGCACTGTCTGTGTGTATAGTATTAGGGGGCACGTCTGTGTGTATAGTATTAGGGGGCGCTATCTGTGTGTATAGTATAGTATGTGTGTGTATAGTATTAGGGGGCGCTATCTGTGTGTGTATAGTATTAGGGGGCGCTATCTGTGTGTATAGTATTTAGGGGCGCTGTCTGTGTGTATAGTATTAGGGGGCACTGTCTGTGTGTATAGTATTAGGGGCATAGTATTAGGGGGCACTATCTGTGTATAGTATTAGGGCTCTGTGTGTATAGTATTTAGGGGGCACTGTCTGTGTATAGTATAGGGTCTGTGTGTATAGTATTAGGGGCACTATCTGTGTGTATAGTATTAGGGGGCCACTATCTGTGTGTGTATAGTATTAGGGGGCACTGTGTGTATAGTATTAGGGGCACTCTGGTGTTATAGTATTAGGGGGCACGTCTGTGTGTATAGTATTAGGGGCACCGTATGTGTGTTATAGTATTAGGGGGCACCGTCTGTGTATAGATTAGGGGGCACCGTCTGTGTGTATAGTATTAGGGGCACCGTTCTGTGTGTATAGTATTAGGGGGCACCGTCTGTGTGTATAGTATTAGGGCACCGTCTGTGTGTATAGTATTAGGGGGCACCGTCTGTGTGTATAGTATTTAGGGGGCACCGTCTGTGTGTATAGTATTAGGGGCACCGTCTGTGTGTATAGTATTAGGGGGCACCGTCTGTGGTATAGTATTAGGGGCACCGTCTGTGTGTATAGTATTAGGGGGCACCGTCTGTGTGTATAGTATTAGGGGCACCGTCTGTGTGTATAGTATTAGGGGGCACTATCTGTGTGTATTAGTAATTAGGGGCACTATCTGTGTGTATAGTATTAGGGGGCACTCGTCTGTGTGTATAGTATTAGGGGCACCGTCTGTGTGTATAGTATTAGGGGCACCGTCTGTGTGTATAGTATTAGGGGGCACCGTCTTGTGTGTATAGTATTAGGGGCACCGTCTGTGTGTAATAGTATTAGGGGGCACTGTTCTGTGTGTATAGTATTAGGGGGCACTGATCTGTGTGTATAGTATTAGGGGCACTATCTGTGTGTATAGTATTAGGGGGCACTATCTGTGTGTATAGTATTAGGGGCACCGTCTGTGTGTATAGTATTAGGGGGCACCGTCTGTGTGTATAGTATTAGGGGGCACCGTCTGTGTGTATAGTATTAGGGGGCACTATCTGTGTGTATAGTATTAGGGGGCACTGTCTGTGTGTATAGTATTAGGGGGCACTGTCTGTGTGTATAGTATTAGGGGGCACTGTCTGTGTGTATAGTATTAGGGTGCACTATCTGTGTGTATAGTATTAGGGGGCGCTATCTGTGTGTATAGTATTAGGGGGCACTGTCTGTGTGTATAGTATTAGGGGGCACTGTCTGTGTGTATAGTATTAGGGGGCACTGTCTGTGTGTATAGTATTAGGGGGCGCTATCTGTTGTGTATAGTATTAGGGGGCGCTATCTGTGTGTATAGTATTAGGGGGCACTATCTGTGTGTATAGTATTAGGGGGCACTATCTGTGTGTATAGTATTAGGGGGCACTGTCTGTGTGTATAGTATTAGGGGGCACTATCTGTGTGTAAGTATTAGGGGGCACTATCTGTGTGTATAGTATTAGGGGGCACTATCTGTGTGTATAGTATTAGGGGGCACTGTCTGTGTGTATAGTATTAGGGGGGCACTATCTGTGTGTATAGTATTAGGGGGCACTGTCTGTGTGTATAGTATTAGGGGGCACTATATGTGTGTATAGTATTAGGGGGCACTGTCTGTGTGATAGTATTAGGGGGCGCTATCTGTGTGTATAGTATTAGGGGGCACTATCTGTGTGTATAGTATTAGGGGGCACTGTCTGTGTGTATAGTATTAGGGGGCACTGTCTGTGTGTATAGTATTAGGGGGCACTATCTGTGTGTATAGTATTAGGGGCGCTGTCTGTGTGTATAGTATTAGGGGGCACTATCTGTGTGTATAGTATTAGGGGGGCACTGTCTGTGTGTATAGTATTAGGGGGCACTATATGTGTGTATAGTATTAGGGGGCACTGTCTGTGTGTATAGTATTAGGGGGCACTATCTGTGTGTATAGTATTAGGGGCACTGTCTGTGTGTATAGTATTAGGGGGCACTGTCTGTGTGTATAGTATTAGGGGGCACCGTCTGTGTGTATAGTATTAGGGGGCACTATATGTGTGTTATAGTATTAGGGGGCACTGTCTGTGTGTATAGTATTAGGGGGCGCTATCTGTGTGTATAGTATTAGGGGCACTATCTGTGTGTTATAGTATTAGGGGGCACTGTCTGTGTGTATAGTATTAGGGGGCCACTGTCTGTGTGTATAGTATTAGGGGGCACTATCTGTGTGTATAGTATTAGGGGGCGCTGTCTGTGTGTATAGTATTAGGGGGCACTATCTGTGTGTATAGTATTAGGGGCACTGTCTGTGTGTATAGTATTAGGGGGCACTATATGTGTGTATAGTATTAGGGGGCACTATATGTGTGTATAGTATTAGGGGGCACTATATGTGTGTATAGTATTAGGGGCACTGTCTGTGTGTATAGTATTAGGGGGCGCTATCTGTGTGTATAGTATTAGGGGCACTATCTGTGTGTATAGTATTAGGGGGCACTATCTGTGTGTATAGTATTAGGGGCACTGTCTGTGTTTATAGTATTAGGGGGCGCTGTCTGTGTGTATAGTATTAGGGGGCGCTATCTGTGTGTATAGTATTAGGGGGCACTATCTGTGTGTATAGTATTAGGGGCGCTATCTGTGTGTATAGTATTAGGGGGCGCTGTCTGTGTGTATAGTATTAGGGGCGCTATCTGTGTGTATTAGTATTAGGGGGCACTATCTGTGTGTATAGTATTAGGGGGCACTGTCTGTGTGTATAGTATTAGGGGGCACTGTCTGTGTGTATAGTATTAGGGGGCACTATCTGTGTGTATAGTATTAGGGGGCACTGTCTGTGTGTATAGTATTAGGGGGCACTATCTGTGTGTATAGTATTAGGGGGCACTGTCTGTGTGTATAGTATTAGGGGGCGCTATCTGTGTGTATAGTATTAGGGGGCGCTGTCTGTGTGTATAGTATTAGGGGGCACTATCTGTGTGTATAGTATTAGGGGGCACTGTCTGTGTGTATAGTATTAGGGGGCACAGTATTGGGGGTGGCAGGATGAGGTGTTCAGAATATGTGAAGATGATGGAAATGTGGGAAACTAATGTCTGTTTGTATTTCTGCAGATACGAGAAATGGCTGAAAAATCTTCATGGCGGTCTGGTCCAAATGGAGAAGATGAGGAAAGAGAACGTCTACAACAAAGGTGACATCACTGGATGTAAGAGGTATGGGGCGCTATGTAGGAGAGGAGATGCTCCAGCTCCTTTCTCTGCCATTTGCAGAAGGAGGATTCAGAGCTGGGTGAGGATAGCCAAGGGGGGCAGCAGGTCACGGGTGGGTGGCAGATGGTGGTGGGAACCACAGGCCTTGAGCAGGATCTGAGGAGAGGGGAGGAGCTTCCTTGCTGTAGCCTGCTGTTGTCTATTGTATAATGTGAGGCAGGCAGTGCAGCCAGGACACGTCCTCCCCTCTCTGTATGATGTGTACAGGCGGGACTCAACAATATCATTTAAGCTGTACAGTGTTTGCTGGGAGTGGCCTATTATATTTAGGAGGGGCTTATAATAATGGGAGGGGCCAATTTGGGGGCGCCATTTGACTTCTTTGCCTAGGGAATCAAACTGCCTAGTCCCGGGACTGGATGTGCCTGTCCGTGATCACCCCCCACCCGCAGTCCAAACCAGCACCTCAAAGGTGTAAAGGGTGAGCTCAGGCCATGTGCCCAATTTGGAGACCCAGAGAGTTAAATGGGGCAGACCCATCAGTCAGTACGTGGCCATGTACTCTTCCACCATGTTGCGGAAACGCTGCCATATTTCGGCCATGCTAAGCCTCCGTTCTAAGGTGCTGGCAGTGCCCCCGCTGTGTTGGTGACTTCCTCCTTCTCCTCCACCTCGTGCTTCCACTGAGCCCCCGCTGTCAGGGGGGAGCACCATCAGCAGCGCTAATAACAGCATTTGCTTGAACTCCCGCATCTTCTGATGGCGATCCAGTGACAGAAGTAAGGACGGCACGTTGTCCTTGTAGCGGGGATCCAGCAGGGTGACCACCCAGTAATCAGCACTGGTAAGAATGGGGGCAACTCAGCAGTCGTTGTGCAGGCACTACAGCATGTAGTCACTCATGTGTGTCAGGCTGCCCAGAGCCCCGGGGACGTAGAAAAGGAATAGTAAGGTTTATAACGGCATCATCGGCACTGGCCACGTTGGTGGAGTACTCAAAGCAGCGCAACACGGCACACACGTCCCGCATGGAAGCCCACTCGTTAATGGTGAAGTGGTGCTGTTCTGCAGAGCGTCTCACCCGTGCATGCTGCAGCTGAAACTCCACTATTGCCTGCTGCTGCTGATCACACAGTCTCTCCAGCATGTGCAGGGTGGAGTTACACCTTGTGGGTAGGTCACATATGAGCAGGATGGCTGGAAGTTACACTGCAGTGCAGACAGGCGAGCAGCAACAGGATGAGAACGCAGAAAGCGCACAGACGGGTTCAAAACGCACAGGCGGCCCTGACTTTCTGCAGCAGCTGTGATATCTCAGGTTAATTCTTCAGAAACCTCTGCACCACCAAGTTCAGCACATGCTCCAGGCAAGGGATGTGCATCAAACCGGCTAAGCCAGAGCTGCTATGAGATGTTACCCATCACACACCACCAGGCCGGGCTTCAGGCTCATCGGCACCTTCCACTCATCAGTCTGTTCTTCCATGGCTGTCCACAGCTCCTGCGCGGTGTGGGGTCTTTCCCCCAAACAGATGAGATTCAGAACAGCCTGCTGTCGTTACCTCCTGGCTGTGCTGAAGTTGGTGGTGCAGGTGTTGTGCTGTCCGGATGAGGAGGTGGTAGATGAGGAGGAGAAGGCAACAGGAGGCAACGAGAAATGTCCTGCAGTCCTCTGAGGTGGTAGTACATGAGCCAAACCACTGTCCACCTCAGGCCCAGCCACCACTGCATTTACACAGTGTGTAGTCAGGGAGATATAACGTCTCTGCCTGTGCTTACTGGTCCACGTGTCGTGGTTATGTGGACCTTGCCACAGATGGCGTTGTGCAGCGCACACTGGATTTTTTCGCCACTTGGTTGTGCAGGGCTGTGGGCTGCCAGTGCCAAGTCTGTGCTTTCAGCAGGGGACCCAGTGGGTGACAAGGTGAAGGAACTGGAGGCGCTCTCAGCCATCCAATCTACTACCACCTCTACTTGTTCTGGCCTCACCATTCGTACATTGGCATTTTGGCCTAAAAAATGTCCCAGAACGTCCTGCCAATTGCGTGCACCAGAAGAAGGTGTTTCATTTGGGCGCATAGCTGACACAGGTCAACAACGTCCTCTCTTGCACCAGAAGCTCCACCACCACCAGCAGCACCATGACCACAGCCCTTATTTGATGCTCTCCTCTTTCTTTGAGAGCACACACAAAACTGACAGACTCATTGAATTTCTGTGTCATGATCCAATGGAGGTGTTTTGCACCTCAAAAATGGGTTTATGTCACCTACAGAATTAACCAGATGGAAAGCCTAACCCTCTCCTGCCTGCAGCAGCGTCCTGTCACTACACTAGTCATGGCAGAATGGCGGCTCACCATGTCATCCAGCATTTATGCATGCATGGTCATATGGTACGCCGGCCAATCAAAGCAAAGCAAATACTAGGCATTACTGTTATGGCTTCCAAGTGCCCACAGCTTATAAGCTTGTTGATTGGCTGCACTGTAGTTTTTCAACAAGCTTTATTTATCATCCAAACACGGACTTCCGCGGCAAAGTCCGTGTTCAGGTTCGGGTGTCAAGACCATACAATGTTCGGTATGAACCCGGACATTCTAATTTGGGTTCGCTTATCCCTATTCATTACACATGTGCAAAACTCTAACATAAACTCTTACAAAAGGTGCACTAAGCAGGTCCTAAAGTGCCAGTGCCTACACCTAGTAGGAGGTCCTGATATACTCACATGTGACACCATAGAAGCCCAGAGGTGTTGTACATCAAGATATCCCATTGTAACAGCGGCTGCTGTGTGCCGCTGTACCCCTGCTTACTGCTGCCTTCCTGGGCGTCGTGTTCAGCGGTGAGCTTGTGGTTCCGTTCACCGCTGCAGTCCTGGCCCCTGGCTGTGTAAGTGCTGTTGCACTATGATCCGCTCCAGAGTTTCCATCCAGCCCTGGCTTACATCCTTGTTCTTACATCATTCCCTCTGGGCTGGAGCAGCTTTGATCATGTGCTTTGATCATGTGACCATGCTAGGTCATGTGGGTTGGTCATTTGTCCTCATTGACCAACCCTGGACCTATTTAAGTCGCCCAGCCCTCTCCCAAGATGCCTCAGAGTCAAGGTCCTTACTCTTGCTTTAGGTTCTGCTTCTCCTGTTGATGTTCCAGTGTACTGACCTCTGCTTGTGTTACCTGAGTCCGCTACTTGCCTAATCCTTGCCTGCCTGCATTGTCTCTCTTGTTGCTGATCTGGATTGTCTGACTTCGTACCTGTGCCGCCTGCCCTGCCCCTTAGCCTGTCTGACTCTGCTTCTGCCTCATCCTTCGGTTTTGCTTTATCACTTCTGGTAACGACCTGGCCTGCTGACCACCGCTGCTCTGCTGGTACCTTTGAAGGTATCTCTTGGTCCGCCTGGACCAGCTGCCTCGTGTTCCGACCCTCCTCAAGAGGTAGTGACCTGGTGATCCACTCAAAAAGTCTATCCCCACCATCAGGGGTATTGTGAAGAGTGAGGGGTCTCACTTAGACAATGCCCTTAGAGGAGGTAGGGCACGAGGCACAGTGGGTCCACATTCACTGGTCCGTGACACTCATAGTATATGCTGCAGCCAGGATGGTGCCCACTACTGGAGACATTGGCACTCTTCTATGGTTCCTTACATTTTGTTTTCTCCATGTGGGGTGATACTTCAATATTACACATTCTAAGTGTTTTTAGATATTTTATTACTTTCTGTTGTCTTGTGGTAGAGATTCCTGTTCTCAGAGGTTCAGTCTGTGATATTCTGACTTCAGGTGGGGGTTTGATGTCCTTACTTCACTCCATTACTCCAGTACTATTGAGACAGTCTGTGGTCTGTACAATAACCGCTAAGTATTGTGTAAATCCTTCCAACCAAGAAATCTGTAGAAAAAGGATTGTAGAAGACACTTCCTGATGTCACACGGCGGTTTTATATGGAAATATACAACTTGTAGAAATATCCATCTAGGGTTAGAGAAAAGACCGAACGGAATACCTCACGAGAATTTACCTGAGCAGAACCTACTCAGGAACCTTAATGTATCCTACTTCTGACCACTGTACATGATCTGTCTTCCAGCTGATACATTTTTATGTGTCCTCCTGCCGACCACTGTCCAAGATGTTATCTCCCGTTGACCACTGTCCAATATTTTGGCCTCCTGCTGACCATTGTCTATTCTATAACCTCCTGCTGAAACATGTCCAAGATGTGTCCTCGTACTTGCTTCTGTCCATAATGTGTCAATGTGTCCTTCTGCTAACTACTGTCCATGATGTGTCCTATTTCTGACTACAGACCATGATTTGTCCTCCTACTGAATACTGTTCATGATATGGCCTCCTGCTGACCTCTGTCCAAGATGTTTATATCCTGTGGACCACTTTCCATCGTGTTCCCATCTGCTGACCTTTGTCTACTCCTATAACCTTTTGCTGATCCAGGTCCAAGATGTATTTTCTCGATAACTTCTATCCGTCATGTGTCCTTCTGTGAACTACTGTCCATGATATGTCCTATTTGTGATTACAGACCATGATTTTAACTCCTGCTGATCACTTTCCATGACGTGTTGACAGTTGATCATTGTCCATGATTAGAGATGAGCTAATCGAAGATGACTAAGTGGAATTCGATCCGAATTTCAGGAATTATTCAATTCGCACCGAATCAGAATTTCCTAACTATTCGTGGTAGTGAATCAGTAATTTTTCCCTAAAATGGCTGCTGCACTTGTTAGGACATGGAGCAAGGACCTGTGGGAAGGAGGGATCACCCACAATGCCATGCATGCAGCCAATCAGCAGCCAGCCAGCCCTGTGATGTCACAGCCCTATAAATAGCCTCAGCCGTCTTGGATTCTCTCATTCTCCAGTGAACTTATTGCAGGGAGAGACGTTTGCATGTGCTAGGGAAAGTGGTAGAGACGTTCAAACGTACATATTGCTGAATAGTAGAGTAGGGAAAGGATAGGGAGGAAAGTATTGAAGCAGAAGAGGGTTTAATAGCGGTGTTTGCAGACAGGGTAATAGGAAAACTCCTATCACAGCTTGGTGCACTAGGTGGTACAGCTGCTCATGTCAGGTTTGCCTCTGTAATTCTGATTATTGGGGTGTTGTTAACCCTTGTGCGCTGTAGTTACAAATCGTAAAGCCCTTCTTTGCTGTTTTAGTGTTGGAAAACAGAAAGGGCTTATTAGCTGTGGTGAAGTGGGAAAATGGCAGCCATTTATAATGTGTATTAGTGGCCAAAATGTTTTATTTGTCCAACAGCGCCAAAGTTATTCATTGTTAAACCTTCTATCATTTATTAGTAGTGGAAAAAGGCTTATTAGCCGTTGTGTGGTGAAGTGGGACAATTACAGGCCGTTGTAGCGTGTTTTAATTTCCTATTTATTTGACCTAACAGCATGTCAGACATAGAAGTGACAGACCCTGCACAGGGGAGTGGCAGAGGCCTAAATGTTTCTGGCGCAGGCACAGGTCACAGCAGAGTAAGGGGTCGTGGCAGCAGTGGTCACATTGAAAGAACAGAGCTCCCGGTGTCATCTAGCGGTCGGATCTTGACCAGTAACCCAGCGGTTCTTGAATGGTTAAGTCAGTCTTCGACTTCGTCCCAAATAACGTCAGAGACCCCCAGCCAAGACTTGGAGAGTTCGTCAGACACAACCCTTAGTTGGAATGGCCCAGGAGCAGGCTCTGTGCGCTCACCTGTCCTCAACCTTTCTTTGCAAAACAGGCAGTACCAGCACAAATATGTAGAACAGAAGGTGGGCTACTCCCTGAGCCTTTCGGTGTCTGCCAAAGTTCAGGGCAGCGCCGACATGAGAAGCTCTAATTTCAGTCAGGGACAGTATATGTCCTTTACGGCCCACTGGGTAAATGTGGTTCCTGCACAGCCAAACCAGCAACTTGGCCAGGCGATGCCGCTTCCGCCTCCATGTTCTCATGCCGTCGGTCCAGCAACAATGTCTACCTCCTCACACTCCCCCTGCAGGGACAATTCACAGTGCCCCACCAGCATACCACGTGAGCAGGGCATGGCGGTGTCACGCGGTTCTACACCTCTTTTCCTGGGCGAACTGAGTCACACAGGGGAGAAACTGCTGCGTTTCATCCATCAAGAAATCCAGTCCTTGCTTTCCCCACGACAACTCAAAATCGGAACAATGATGACAAACAACGGGAAAAACGTGGTGTCGGCGCTTCATTAGGGACGGTTGTACCAAGCATCATGCTTAGCGCACGTGTTTAATCTGGTTGTAAAGCGGTTTCTAAAGTCTTCTACCCATCTGCAAGACATCCTAAAAATGGCTAGGAAACTTTGCATGCACTTCAGCCACCCGTACACCACCAAGCACACCCTCCTTGAGCTACAGCGGCAGAATAGCATCCCCCAAAGTAGGCTGATATGTGACGTTTCCACCTATTGGAATTCCACCCTCCATATGTTGGACCGACTGTACGAACAGAGAAAGGCCATAAACGATTTCTTGATGATCCAAGTAGACAGAGGTACTCCCCTGTGTAATTTTGATGTCAGCCAGTGGCAGTTCATGCATGACACCTGCCGTTTGCTTATGCCCTTTGAGGAGGCCACTTTATTTGTCAGTCAACAAGACTATGGGATGAACAATGTCATTCACTCATTCATATCCTGGAAAAGATGCTGTTAAATCTAGCTGGTCAGGGGACAGGAGATGTGGTGACTACATCTCACGGCCACATGAGCCCTGTGGGGGCTGAACTGGAGGAGGAGGACATTGGAGCACAAATAATGCCTAGAGAATTGGGTAGTTTCTCTACCCTGGTGACAGGAGAGGAGGAGCAGGAGCAGCTATAGGAGCTACAGGGCGATGAGGAAGAGGAGGCAGAGGACCCAGACACACCGTGGCAGTATGCAGTGGGATGGAGGCAGGGAGTCCCTCCGAGCCACTTACACAAATGACCTGATGCATTCTCACTTGCTTGCGTAGTGACAGCTGTATTGTCACCATTCAGCAGAGGGATTACTACTGGCTCTCCACCCTGTTAGACCCCCGCTACCGGTCCAAGATTGGGCCCTTTTTTACATCCGCCGGGAGGGAGGAAAAACTGAACTAGTATAGAGACATCCCATGTAGTCAGTTGGCCGCTGCCTATTTGCGCCATCGTCCATCCTCTCCCAGGTCTGACCGGGGGGCCCTCTGCGCTCCCGTTCCACTGCCATGGCTGCTGGGGGTTAGGGGTGGCAGTAGCAGCACCAGCTCCATCAACAGCAACTTAAGTCTAGAGTCGATGATGATTAGCTTTCTTAACCCCCATAGTGAAGAAACTAATCACCAGCAGCATCAGCTAGACCTGGAGGATGACCTGAACCAGCAGATGGTGGCATACTTGGACAGCACCCTGCCACCCATCATTGAAGATCCGCTGGACTACTAGGCAGCCAAACCAGATTTGTGGCCGCAACTGGCAGAGTCTGCTCTGGAGACGCAGTCCTGCATGGCCAGTAGTGTGGCATCAGAGCAGGTGTTTAGTGCGGCGGGGGCCATAGTTACCCCAAGGAGAACTTGCCTGTCCAACTAAGATGTGGAGAGACTGACCTTAGTCAAGATGAATCAGGCATGGATCAGCCAGGATTTCCACCCATCAACGCCTGATGCCTCAGATTAGATCATCCATGCTGTCTTGACTAGAGACCTGTTTCTTCTGGCTACCTGTCTCAACAAATATTCTGATGCTGCCACCCGCCTGATGCCACACATCTGATGCCAAGTGCTACTTCTTACACCCACCATCGTCAGCGGGTAGTGTTATTGCCACCCACCTCCCCACACTGTACCACTCTGTAGTCTGCTGATGCAGCTAGACATGACCCATGTCCAAGATGTGTGCTCATACTACCTTCTGTCCATAATGTGTGGATGTGTCCTTCTTCTAATTAATGACAATAATATGTCCGCTTTCTGATTACAGACCACAATTTGTCCTCCTATTAAACACTGACCATGATGTGTCTTCATGCTGAGCTCTGTCTATTCTATAACTTTATCATGACCACTGTCCATGATGTGCCCTTTTTCTGACCTTTGTCTATTCTAGAACCTCCTGCTGACCCAAGTCCAAGATGTGTTGTCTTGATAACTTCTGTCCATAATGTGTCTTCTTTCTAATTACAGACCAAGATTTGTCTTCCTTCCAAACACTGTCCATAATGTGGCCTCCTTCTGACCTCTGTCTATTCTATAAGGTCATCCTGACCACTGTCCATGATGTTATCTCTAGAGATGAGTAAATCGAATCTGACGAAGTGGAATTTGATCCGAATTGCAGGAATTGTTTGAATCGCACCGATTTAGAATTTCCTGAGATTCCTGGTGACAAATCTTTATTTTTTTTTTCACTAAAATGGCGGCTGCACTTGTTAGGACATGGAGAAAGGAACATGAGGGAGGGAGGGATGGAGGGATCACCCACAATGTCAAGCATGCAGCCAATCAGCAGCCAGCCAGCCCTGTGATGTCACAGCCCTGTAAATACACTCAGCCATCTTGGATTCTGTCATTCTACAGTGAACTCAGTGCAGGGAGAGACGTTTGCAGGCACTAGGGTAGAAAACCGCATCAAAAGTACAAATTGCTGAACAGAAGTGTAGGGAAAGGATAGGGAGGGAAGTATTGAAGCAGAACAGGCTTCTATTGGGGTGTTTAGAGACAGTGTGGAAAGAAGTGCAAAAACAGAGTAATAGGAAAAATGGTATTATACCTTGGTTTCAGTGACTGGGATTCAAAATTGCCATATTACAGCTGCTCATGTCAGGTTTCCTCTGTAATTCTGGTTATTGGGGTGTTGTTAACCCTTGTGTGCTGTGGTTACATTTAGTACAGCAATTTTTAGCTGTTTTAGTGTTGGAAAACAGAAAGGGCGTATTAGCTGTTGTGTGGTGAAGTGGGAAAGTGACAGCCCTTTGTAACTTGTATTAGTGGCTATAAAAAGTTTTAGTTGGTGTACAGCGCCAAAGTTGTTTATTTATTAGCCATGCGAAAAAACCTATTATTCGCTCTGTGCTGAAGTGGGAAAGTGACAGCCCTTTGTAGCGTGTAGTAGTAGCCCCAAAAAAGGTTGATTTGGCCTACAGCGCCAAAGTTCTATATTTTAAAACCTACTGGCATTTATTACTGTTGCAAAAAAACGTATTATTTGCTCGATGCTAAAGTGGGAAAATTACAACCCTTTGTATCGTGTTTTAATTTCCTTTTTATTTATTTGACCTAACAGCATGTCAGACAGAGAAGTGACAGACCCTGCACAGGGGATTGGCCGAGGCCTAAATGTTTCTGGCGCAGGTCTTGGACAATTGTGATGCTCTGATCTCTGGAGCAGGTATTGGTTTGGGGTACTCATTACCAAAGACCATTTCCCCCCACATTGGTCGCAGTTGCTTTGCCATGATTTGGTATCTTGTTCACCGCTGGCTTGAACTGGAGAGGAGGGCGAAGAAATGAGGGAGGAGTCTTCACTCCCTATACGTGCAAATAGTTAGTTCCCGGTGTGCCGGGCTGGTTTTTCCTACTTCTGAGGGGGAAGCGGGGGAAGGCAAGAAGAATGCGTACGTAGTGTACGTAGCGTCAGCGTTCAAAATTTTAAGAACATTTACGAATACTACGAAGCGAATCTGAAAAAATCCTGGAGTAGGAAAAATGGCGGATTCGATACGAATCTACGAAGTGGCGATTAGATTCACTCATCTCTAGTGCTAGCTATCCGGCTAAGTGCATAATTTACCAAACACCATACAATAAATACGTTTATGCGCAAGTGGGAATTTTGTACAGAATGGGGGGGCCCTGACAAGCCATGTCTCTCCGGATGGGAGTCAAACAGGGGGCTATAAAAACAAGATAAATTAAAAACATGTGCCAACAAGCTCTCTCCCCGTCAGGTGCAGTCCATGTTGTGGCTCTCATAAGTCCAGAGCCAGACCATGATGAGGTGTCCTTTAAGTCAGCAAACTGTAGAAGGGTTCCTCAGATGAGGGACCTGAAGTCTTACTAGCTGCTACTGCTGCTAAAGGACATAAGAGGACATTCCTGCCTCCTTTAGGCCATGGTGGCTGTAGTTTTGAGCTCCACTGCCCTCTGCTGGTTGAATTGGGACTTGACTGGGTAGTCACACTGGTGAGTGCTGCAGCGACTTAAGGGTTGACCTTTCTGGATCCTCCTACCGGGACAGCAGGGGTAAGTATTTCTGGCTGCAACGGTTCAGGCAAGGCTGCACTCAAGGAAGAACCGCCAGCTCCCCGGGCTGCTGCTGATGCCATTTTCCACAGTAGCTGGTACTGGATCACCGTGGGCAGGAAAGTGAAAGATGAGGTAGTCAGATAAACCAGGTGAAAGGAATGTAGTGGTGGTGGCAATTCAGGAATCAGAGGCTCCGGCTGTGGCTTCTCTCTGAAAAGGAAGGTGCCATCTGCTGTCTCTTGTAGGCAGCAGATGGCACCCATCCTGCGGCTGCTTGGTCCTCCGGCCAAACTTCTGCTGGTGATGCAGGGACCAGGGGCCTGGTCAGTAATGTTACCCCAGTAGCAAACGGACCTTTCAGGGATGCCATAGGGGTATATTCCAACTGAGGCTCTGACGGGCTTGGGGCAGGTAAGGGCGTTTGATAGACCTGCGGCACACAAAGTATTCCTCGCTATTCTCGTCGTCTGCAAGGAAGCCACTGCCTCTTTCCACTGAAAACCAGATGATGGTTCCTTTGCGACGTTCCAGCGTAGGATCTCCTGGCCTCAGATGGTCAAGCACTTGGATGACCCAGTCCTCCACCGCTTTCTTATAATAGGGTCTGGGCGTGGACTGTCACGGCTGCAGGCATGATGGGATTCTGCTGCATGGAAGGTGTTTTCCTCCTGGGCGGCGGAGTGGAAGCTCCAGCTGCCGCCGCCGCACCAGCCGTCACAGCGGACACCTCCAGTGCCCATGCAATTCTCGGGGTCACTTGTGCCACTTGGGTCTCTCCGGTGGTTCAGGTTCGCTACCCCACACCATCTCTCCCCACTTTGGACGAAGTTGGTGCGCCATGCTGTCTTGTTCACCGCTGGCTTGATCTAGAGAGGAGGGCGAAGTTATGAGGGAGGAGTCGTCACTCCCTAGACATTCAATAGATAGTTCCCGGGCCGGGCTGGTTTTTCCCGCTTCTGAGAGGGGCGTATCTTCACTTTCCCCTTCTTGAGGGGGCGTATTGTAATTTTTCCCGCTTCTGGGGGCCGGGAAAGAAGAATGCGTACGTAGCGTTAGTGTTCAAAATTTAAGAACATTTAAGATTTGTACGAAGTGAATCTGAAAAGATACGGATTCGATTCGGAGGAGGAAATAAGGAGGATTCCTAATGGATATATGAAGTGGTCCAAAGTGGAAGGATATAAAATATACCTATGACATAAATAGCCGTATTCATGATTCTCCTTCACATAATGATCTCCAGCACATTACATACAATATTACATACTATAAGGATTTCATTATACAGTCTTTTATCCATGTGGAGGTGATACTTAATCCAACCAGGGGCGAGGACCTGAATATTACACAGTCTGAGCTCTTGTAGATATTTTATTACTTTCTGTTGTCTTGTGGTAGAGATTCCTGTTCTCAGAGGTTCAGTCTGTGATATTCTGACTTCAGGTGGGGGTTTGATGTCCTTACTTCACTCCATTACTCCAGTACTATTGAGACAGTCTGTGGTCTGTACAATAACCGCTAAGTATTGTGTAAATCCTTACAACCAAGAATTCTGTAGAAAAAGGATTGTAGAAGACACTTCCCGATGTCACACGGCGGTTTTATATGGAAAGATACAACTTGCAGAAATATCCATCTAGGGTTAGAGAACAAGACAGAAAGAAGACCTCACTGAGCATTTACCTGAGCAGAACCTTCTATGCAGCCAAATCACACCGTGAAAATCTTGTCATAAAATCCTCAGGTGATGTTGACCACTGTCTACTCAATGACCTCCTGCTGATCACTTTCCATGGCGTCTCCTCCAGTTGATCATTGTCTATGATTAGAGATGAGCGAACCTGTTCGTCACAGTTCGTTATCCGCATGGATATAAGGGTACTCGGCAGTACTTGGTACTCGGCCAAGTACCGCGTGATATTCGTGTTTTTTTTAAAACTCCTCCCTGCATGTTTAGCGCCTATTTCTTAGCCAATAAACATGCAGGGAAGGCTGTGGGACCTCCTACCATGACCTACTACCTTTTCTACTTGTCTAGGAGTGATTGGATGCCTGCATCATGTGACCTGCTATTATATAAGTGGGGGAACCCCGGGGGCTCGGATCACACACCTTGTGGTTTTAGGAGAGGGAAAGAGTGTGTGTGTGATAGCAATAGCGTAGGAGATAGGAGGTAGTAGTGTGTATTAGGCAGGGAACTGCATTTGTGATCCAAAAGTCTTTTTAAAGACTACACTTCAGCTACAGAAGTACGATTCAGATTTCTGCAAGCAGCACAGCAGATGTATACTGCAGTCTGTAGTCACTGTCTGACCCTACAGATACAGAATATCCTCCAGTGTTGCTTGCTATAATCTATATATATATCTAGAGAGAGAGAGAGAGAGAGAGAGAGAGTCTCCAAGAACACCAGGGGCAAGAGTAAAGGTGGTAGAGGTGGGAGACGTGGGCGTGGAACTGGTGTGCTGGGCAGAGGCGGTGCCCATGGTAGTGTGTGGGGGTGACACTGTGCCTGCTGCTGTGGGAGCAGTTGAAAGACACCAATTCAGGATGCCTGCTTTTCTGCATAACCTTGCAGGGCCGCAGGGTACACCTTTGACCCTCCCCCAAGAGCAAGAGAATGTGCTGAAATGGATGGCGGAGAGCCCGTCCAGCCATATGTCCACTGTCCCGTCTTCCAGCCAGTCCACTCATGAGAGTGAGGGCTGTCCATCCTCTACCTCGCCCTCCTTCTCCCCAGCCTGGATCCTCCAGGGTCCAATCCCATGTGGAGACTTATTCACTGGAACTGTACAGTGAAAGCCCTCCCTGATGTGCTACTGGAGGAGATGCTCTGCCCCGATTCGCAAAAGCTGGTGCAGTCTCAGGGTGATGAGGGTGGGGATTTACCTGTGGCATCTGAGGAGGTGGTGGACGATGACCAGACACAGGTGTCAGGGGGTGATGTAGCTGGCAGGGCATTCAGTCAGAGTGGGGACTCTGAGGAAGAGCTGGGTGATGATGAGGGGACAGATCCGACTTGGGTGGATCAGGCACAGGAAGAAAGCGGTTCGGAGAGTGAGGCGACATCAGCACCACAACCGGTTGGGAGAGGCAGTGGGCTGGGCAGAGGGAGAAGCAGGGCCCGAGCTACTACTCCCCCAAGTGTTCCCAGGGGTCAAGTTCCAGGGTGCAAAGCTCGACACTCTGTAGCTTGGGAGTATTTTATGGATGAGGAGGGCGATCGACGGGTAGCAGTGTGCAAACTGTGCCACACCAAGATTTGCAGGGGAGCCAACAATAAGAACCTGACCACAAGTAGCATGCGCAAGCATTTGGAGAAGAAACACCCCACTAAGTGGTTGGCACTCCGGTCAGCTGGTGATGGTGACACTGCTGCTTCAGCCCCTGTGTCACATGCTGTCAGTGACATAGTATCCCCTGGCTGGGACGCTCCAGCTTCCAGCCCTACAAGGACCCCTCCAACTCCATATCCCTCCCCCGCCTCCACTCATGTGTCCCAGCGCAGGGTTCAATTGTCACTACACCAGACCTTTGAGCGCAAGCCGTCCACCCCCATGCACGAGCCTTAAACGTGCAGATCAGTAAACTGTTGAGCCTGGAGATGATGCCGTATAGGCTTGTGGAAACGGAAGCATTCCGCAACCTCATGGAGGTGGCAGCCCCCCGTTACTCGGTCCCCAGCTACCACTATTTTTCCCGTTGTGCCGTCCCCGCCCTACACCGCCACCTGTCGGATAACATCATCCGTGCCCTCAGCAACGCGGTTTGTGGGAAGGTCCACCTAACCACAGACACGTGGACAAGTACCGGTGGACAGGGACACTACATCTCCCTCACGGCACATTGGGTGAACCTGGTGGAGGCTGGGACCGAGTCTGACTGTGGGCCTGCTCATGTGCTACCCACACCCAGAATTGCACATTATGCCTCCTCCTTCAACCTCCCCCCTTCACCTCCTCCTCCAAAAGAGTATTGATGGCCACATCGCTGAGTGTCAGTAGCTCAATGCGCAGCAGCACTGCGGTGGGGAAGCGTCAGCAGGCCGTGCTGAAACTGCTTAGCTTGGACGACAAGAAGCACACGGCTGAAGAGCTGTTAGAGGGCATCAGGGGGGAGTCCACTGTGTGGCTAGCGCCGCAGAACCTGCAACCAGGCCTGGTTGTTTGTGACAATGGGCGTAACCAGCGGTTTCTTAAGACCTACCCCGAGCTTGCTGTGTTGCTCACCAAGGTGCGCCACATCTGTGCACATTTTGGGAAGTCCACCACAGATGCTGCCACCCTCAGGACAGTGTAACAGCGGTTACAACTCCCTGCTTACCGGCTGCTGTGTGATGTTCCCACACGTTGGAATTCAACGTTGCATATGATAGCTAGGGTGTACCAGCAGCGCAGGGCAATAGTAGACTGCCAGCTGACAGCTTCCCAGAGAGGTGGTAGTCATGCCAGTCAGCTTCCTCAGGTGTATAATGAGCGGACATGGATGGCTGGCATCTGCCAGGTCTTAGGCCCCTTTTGAGGAGGCAACACAGATGGTTAGCGGCGATGCAGACATCATCAGCGTCACCATCCCGCTGCTGTGTCTCATCCAAAGCTCCTTAAAGAACTTAATATCAGAGGCTTTAGGCATGTCACAGGAGATGGGGAAGACAGTCCGTTGTTTGCCCAGCCAGAGCACCCTCAGATCAGTTTTTCAGCGCAAATTGGAGGAGGAGGTAGAGGAGGAGAAGACTCTAGGCCACACTGCAGGGGGCGATTCCATCATAGCAGTTCAGTGGGTATGGGCTGAGGAGGAGGAATTGGAGGTGGAGGTAGAGGAGGAGGAGGAGGAGATGGATAGTCAGTCGATTGAGGAGAGGGAAGTGTTGTGCTGTGGGACTGTACCTCACATGGCTGACTTTATGTTAGGCTGCCTTTGTCGCGATCCTTGTGTGAAGACCCTTCTGGCCAACAATGATTACTGGGTGTACACCCTCCTAGACCCACGGTATAAGGACAATTTCCCCACTCTAATTCCTGTGGAGGAAAGGACTACAAGGTCAATTCATACCACAAGGCCCTGGTGCAAAAAATGCTACAAGCATTTCCATCTGCCACCGCTATTGACAGGGGACGGACTGCAGTGGGCCAAGTAATAGGGGAGAGGAGGGAAAACGCAGCATGTCCAGCAAGGGCAGGGGTACACTGGGTCAGGCCTTTGCCAATTTTTTGTCACCCCAGCCAGACTGTACTACCTGTCCACGGGTTAGGCAGAGTAGGGCGGCACTGTACCGCAAGATGGTGAGGGAGTATGTCGCAGACCAGACCAGCATCCTAAGTGATCACTCCGCGCCATACAATTATTGGGTGTCCAAGCTGGACAAATGGCCTGAACTGGTGCAGTACGCCTTTAAGGTGCTGGCCTGTCCTGCCCCTAGCGTACTGTCTGAAAGGGTCTTTAGTGCTGCTGGGGGAATAATCACCGACAAATGGACCCGCCTGTCGACTGACAGCGCCGACAGGGTGACGTTTATCAAGATGAACAAGTCGTGGATATCTCCCCCCTTCTCTTCCCCACCGCAGGATAGCAGCTGCCAAAGTCCCAATGTTTAAGAGCCCTTGTATCCTCCTCTTCCTCCCCTTTCTACACCTCCATCACAGTTTGCTGTCTCTACACACACACAACACAATTTTTACGGAGGGCCAACAGGCTCTCTACACACAATGTTTACGGAAGGCCAACAGGCTCTATACACACAATGTTTAACGGAAGGCCAACAGGCTCTCTACACACAATGTTTACGGAAGGCCTACAGGCTCCATAAACACAATTTTTACGGAGGACCAACAGGCTCTCTACACACAATTTTAACTGAGGGCCAACAGGCTCTCTACACACAATGTTTACGGAAGGCCAACAGGCTCTCTACACACAATGTTTACGGAAGGCCTACAGGCTCTCTACACACAATATTTACGGAAGGCACTACAGGCTCTCTACACATAATGTTTACGGAAGGCCTACAGGCTCTCTACACATAATGTTTACG
>ONZH01011335.1:0-61357 GCA_900303285.1 Rhinella marina | reverse complement strand
CCCCCTTCTAGTTATAGAAATATGCTATTAGCCTAATAATCTGTGGATGTATTTTTAATTAATGAATTATCATATTATTCCTAATGACTATGCTATTTTAACTATAATGTTGTATATATAATTTGTTCCATCCGGTCCTGCGGCCTGATTATGTTACTTGGCCCCATGGATCTGCAGTAAGAAACCTGCAGCAAGTACTCTATAGCGGTGGGACGCGTTCCCATGGTAATATACCACACGACCGGCTGGTCCGCTCACGTGGGACACACCTCTCCTCCGGAGAGACGCGTCTCCCGGGTGCCGTACCACGTGACCGGCTGAGTTCCGATCACGTGGGGCACTCCTCCCACTTAGCTAGACGCATCTCCCAGGCACTGAACCATGTGACCGGCATCGGCCGGATCACTTCCTTGTTTATGTGGGTTCCTTAGGCAACAGCTCACATGACTTCAAGTCATGTGACTGTCCACCGGCCGGATCCCTTCCTTGTTTATGTGGGTTTCCTAGGCTACAGCTCACATGACTTCAAGCCATGTGACTGCCTACCCACATTAGCCGGATCACTTCCTTGTTTATGTGGGTTTCTTAGGCAACAGCTCACATGACTTCAAGTCATGTGACTGCCCAGCCCTGTACCTGGTTTTAAGTTTATTGCAACAACGCCTATTTTATCCTAATATTGGCATTTCAATTTAATAATAATATCTATTGTGGCCAGTTTAATGCTTTTACAATGTGTAATATCGGTTTTGCTAAAAATGTATGATTATTGTGAAGTGGGGGATCCCCCTCCCCCACCCCAACCCCCACTTTTGGCGTTTGTTTACATTACAAACACCCTATATATATGTAGCTAAGTCTAGTTTGGATATGCACATGTTTTGACCTGAAGAAGGAGACCCCAGCTCTCCGAAACGCGTTGTCTTGTATATGCATCCTCACTTTTGTTTATTTTTCTTTTAATTTATTTTTTGTTATTATTAAGTAAATAAATTTAACCATTTATCTACAAAATATCCGGAGGAATTGGATTTTTTGCGCCTACAAAGGAGATTCAAAGGAAGAACCTCTTCTGGCTCTCCCACTTTCTTCTAAATTGATTCATAAGAACTGATTTTTCTCATCAAGCAGTGACTGTTCATGCGCCACTAGCTTTTGGCTCTGTCAATCATTCAGTGGGGAAGGTTCCTCAGCTTTGGGAACCCCTCTGTCACAGGTGTCGAACTCTGCTTGATTTAAGAAGCGATACCACTGACATTTTTAATGTTAGTTTATTATTAGAGATGAGCGAGCACTAAAATGCTCAGGTGCTCGTTAATCGAGTCGAATTTTTCCGGATGCTTGTTTCGAATAACGAACCCCATTGAAGTCAATGGGAGACTCAAGCATTTTTTGCAGGGGACCAAAGCTCTACACAGGGAAGGTTGCGTGAAAACCTGGAAACCTCAGAAAATTATGGAAACACCACAGAAATGGACAGGAAACAGCAGGGGCAGCATGCATGGATGACTCTGAGGCTGCCTAATGGTACCATTATGCCAAATTCTGGCCAACAGTGGCGACCCTCAAGACAATTGTGCTGACCCAGACCAAGATGGGCAAGGCA
The DNA here is from genome assembly GCA_900303285.1 of Rhinella marina. Classification (NCBI taxonomy): domain Eukaryota; kingdom Metazoa; phylum Chordata; class Amphibia; order Anura; family Bufonidae; genus Rhinella; species Rhinella marina. The sequence continues at coordinate 59,751 of ONZH01011335.1, read as the reverse complement.
CATGCCCATCACATGTTAGTAAAGCACCCAACTAGGTGCAACGAAGGTCCATCACCGCCTGTGGGTGACACCACTGCCCATGCTGGCACTGCTGTCCTATCCCCTGCCCCATGATGAAGGCATAAGCGTCTCCCTCCCCACACCCACCCAGTAGTCCACAGCGTACACAAAGTTCTCCCAGCACAGTGCCCAGCTCTCCCCTTCCCAGACGGGCAAACACGCACCCACCACCCACCCACCCTGTCCACGGCAGACACAAAGACCTACAAGCATAGTGCCCAGCTTTCCTAATTCCAGATGGGCTAAGACGCACACTGCACCCACCTATTAGTCTCCACACGTGGGTGGGTGCAGAGCCTTTTAGTGCCCCTCAAGAAAATGTTTGTGTGCCAGGGCCTGGTAGTAACCCTCCTTGAAGTTGTGGGGGAGAGGCCGCCAGTGACCCTCAAGACAATTTTGGCCGACAGTGTAGAGGCGAGCCTCCAAAAATCATGGGTGAGAGCCTGGAGGTGACCCTCAAAAACAAATGGTTTAAAAAAGCATGGTGGTGCACCCCTGAATGACAGTCTGTGACTGAGATTGCAGGTGAACCCGCTAAAATTGTAGTCTAGCACACCTTGGTGGTGAACCCCTAAATTACAACGTTTGACTGAGATTGCAGTTTACAGCATGGGGGTGAACCCCAGGATGACTTGTTAAGACTCAGATTGCAGTTTACAGCATGGCTGTGAACCCCAGAGTGGCTTGGTTAGACTAAGATAGCAGCTGAACCACCCAAAAATTTAGCCTGTCGGTGACTACAGTCCAGTGAACAATTCTGTTGTGTGCAGTACAGTAGCCGCAGTCTAGAAAATGTGTTTTTTCTCTCACCTATATATACTACAGTCCAGTGAAAAATTGTGTGGCGTGCGGTACACTAGCCAGAGTATAGAAAATATACGTTTTTTCTCTCAGTTATATATACTACAGTGCAGTGCAAAATTCTGTCATGTGCTGGACACTAGCCGGAGTCTAGAAAATATAAGTTTTTTCTCTCAGTTATATATACTACAGTGCAGTGAAAAATTCTGTTGTGTGCTGCACACTAGCCGGAGTCTAGAAAATATACGTTTTTTCTCTCAGTTATATATACTACAGTGCAGTGAAAAATTCTGTCGTGTGCTGCACACTAGCCGGAGTCTAGAAAATATACGTTTTTTCTCTCAGTTATATCCTACAGTGCAGTGAAAAATTGTGTGGTGCGCGGTACACTAGCCGCAGTCTGGAGAATATGTTTTTTCACTCAGATCCATTTAATACAGTCCAGTGAAAAATTCGGTTTTGTGCGGTACACTAGCAGCAGTCTAGAGAATACATTTTTTTCTCTCAGATACATTTAATACAGTCCAGTGAAAAATTCTGTGTTGTGCGGTACACTAGCAACAGTCTAGAGAATACGTTTTTTTCTCTCAGATACATTTAGTACAGTGCAGTGAAAAATTCTGTGTTGTGCGGTACACTAGCAGCAGTCTAGAGAATACGTTTTTTCTCTCAGATACATTTAATACAGTCCAGTGAAAAATTGTGTGGTGTGTGGTACACTAGCTGCATTCTAGAGAATATGTTTTTGGCCTAAGATATTAATTCTACAGTTTAGTGATTACACAAAATTTTGAACCCAAGGGCTAAGGGTCGAGGACGTGAGCGTCCAAGTGATGTAGGGGGGCAGAGGCCGTGGTCCTGGGCAGGGTGACACAGTACCTACTGATGAGGGAGCAGTGGAACGCCGCAGAGTTTCGCTCCCTAGTTTCATCTCGCAACCTACAGGGTCACGTGGTACACCACTATTGAAACCACAACAGTGCGAAAAGGTGATCACGTGGATAGCGGATAATGTGTCCAGTAATTTATCCACCACCCAGTCTTCCACGCAGTCCACCCACGCTAGCCAAGGGAGTAGACCTCTGGCTCCTCCAGCTCAACCTCCTTCCCCCCAGCCTGGCCCCCCACGGAAAATATGGATTCAAATCCGGCATACTCCCAGGAACTCTTTTCAGGACCCTTCCCAGAGTCACAAACCACTGCTCAGCAGCAATCAGAGCAGTTCCTCTGTCCCGATGACCAAAATTTCAAACTTTCGCAGTCTGTGGGTGATGAGAGTGTGGACTTAGTGCAAGTAGTATGTCAAGAGGTGTCGGATGATGATGATGATGAGACACGGTTGTCAGACAGTGACGTTGTCAGGGCAGTAAGTCCGAGGGGGAGCAGAGTGAGGAATCGGAGGAAGAGCTGGTGGATGATGAGGTGACTAACCCGAGCTGGGTTGGTAAGCCTAGTCAAGACAGTGCTTCTGAGGGGGAGGCAAGTGCAGCACCAGAACAGGTTGGAAGAAGAAGTGGGGTGGCCAGAGGGAGAAGCAGGGCCAGAGAAAGTAGATCAGCAACTGTTTCATGGAGTGAAGCTCCCGTGTCGAGGCCTAGATGTTCGCAAGTCTGGAGGTTCTTTAAAGAAAGTGAGGATGACCAACGGACTGTGGTGTGCAACCTGTGCCACACCAGGATCAGCAGGGGAGCCACCACTACCAGCTTAACCACTACCAGCATGCACAGGAATATGAGTGCTAAACACACGACTCAATGGAACCAAGGCCGTTCACCTCCTGCGTGTCACACCACTGCTCCTTCCGCTGTGTCCCAGCGCAGCCCTCAGCTGTGTTTGCATCAGACATTGGAGCGCAAGCGCAAACGCAGATACAGTTCCACCCACCCACATGCACAAGCCCTAAACGTCCACATTTTCAAACTGTTGAGCCTGGAGATGCTGCGCTATAGACTGGTAGAGACGGAGGCTTTCCGCAACCTGATGGCGGTGGCTGTCCCTCGGTACTTGGTAAGCCGCCACTATTTTTCCTGATGTGCCGTCCCAGCCCTACACCAGCACGTGTCAGAGAACATCATCCATGCCCTGACCAACGCGGTTATTGAGAAGGTCCACCTAACCACGGACCTGTGGACAAGTGCTGGCGGGCAGGGACACTATATCTCCCTGACGGCACATTGGGTTGACTTGGTGGAGGCTGGGACCGAGTCTGACCCTGGGGCCGCTCATGTACTGCCCACACCGAGGATTGCGGGGCCTACCTCGGTCACGGTTTCTCCGACTTATTATGCCTCTTCCTCCAAACCCTCCTCCTCCTCTCAAATACGATCTGTGAGCATGGCGCCTTCAGTCGGTAGCTCTAGGCGCAGCAGCACTGCCGTGGGTAAGTGCCAACAGGCGGTGCTGAAACTGCTGAGCTTAGGTGACAAGAGGCACACCACCCAAGAGCTGTTACAGGGCATCACGGCGCAGAACAATCTTTGGCTGGCGCCGCTGAAACTAATACCAGGCATGGTTGTGTGTGACAACAGGGGTAACCTGGTGGCGGCTCTGCAACTCGGCAGACTCACACATGTGCCATTATACACCAATACTATTTCCCAAAGTAACAACAACCCATATAAACACTGCATATAAAACCTGCCTGGCCCACGTGTTCAATCTTGTGGTTCAGCGGTTCCTCAAGACCTACCCCAATTTGTCTGATTTGCTCACCAAGGTGCGACGCATCTGTGCGCATTTCCGCAAGTGAACCACAGATACTGCCACTCTCAGGGCAGTGCAATGGCACTTACAACTGACAGCTCACCAACTGTTGTGCGACGTGCCCTCACAATGGAATTCCACATTACACATGTTAGCCAGGGTTTACCAGCAGCGCAGAGCCATTGTAGACTGCCAGATGACAACTTCCACGAGAACTGGTAGTCAGGTTAGTCAGCTTCCTCAAGTCTACAATGACAAGTGGACGTGGATGTCTGATATCTGTCAGGTGTTAAGCAACTTTGAGGAGTCAACACAGATGGTCAGCGGCGATGCCGCCATTATGAGCGTCACCATCCCGCTGCTTTGTCTGCTGAAAAAGTCACTGCTCAGCATGAAGTCAGAGGCTTTGCGCTTGTCACAGGAGATGGGGGAAGTAGATACGTTGCTTGATAGCCAGACCACCCTCAGGTCTGTTTCTCAGCGCATATTGGAGGAGGAAGATGAGGAGGAAAAGGAGGAAGAGGAGGAGACTGTTGGCAAGACTGAAGAGGGTACCTATGCTCATTCCTTCTTATCTGTTGAGCGTGTATGGGCTGAAGAGGAGGAGTTGGAGGAGGAGGAAATGGAGAGTCAGCATATTGAGGAAAGGGAATTCTTGTGTGTTGGGACTCTTGCGCACATGGCTGACTTCATGTTAGGCTGCCTTTCCCGTGACCCTCGCGTTAGAAGCATTTTTGACAACACCGATTACTGGGTGTTTACCCTCCTGGACCCCCGGTACAAGCAGAACTTTTCCACTCTCATTCCTGTAGAGGAAAGGAGTATGAGAGTGAATCAATATCAACAGGCCCTGTGCACAAGCGGAAACTATCCTTCCCATCTGACACCGCTAGCGGCAGAGGACGTAGTTCTGTGGGCCAACTAGCGGGGGAGAGGAGGCGAGAAGGGAGCTTGTCAAGCACTGCCAGGGGAACACTCTCCAAGGCCTTTGCCAGTTTTATGGCACCCCAGCAAGACTATGTCACCCGTCCCCCAGTAGGGTGGGAGCTGTTCAGAAAGATGGTGAGGGAGTACCTAGGTGACCATACCAACATCTTGTGTGATCACTCTGCTCCATACAACTACTGGGTTGCACAGCTGGACACATTGCCCGAACTGGCGCTGTACGCCTTGGAGGTGCTGGCCTGCCCTGATGCTAGCATGTTATCAGAGCGGGTCTTCAGTGCAGCTGGTGGCATCATCGCTGATAAACATCAACTGACAGGCTGACTATTATTGAAATGAATAAAGCCTGGATTTCACTGGAATGCAGTAACTTGGTCACTCTGGGTTCACCGCCATGCTGTGTCAGGGTAAATTTTTGGGTGGCTCACCTGCTACCTCAACTAACTTGGTCACTTGTTGGTGTCACCACTAGACTGTGGCTACTGTACCGCACACAACAGAATTGTTCACTGCACTGTAGTATATATAACTGAGAGAAAAAACATAGTCTTTAAATGGCGGCTATTGTACCGCAAACCACTCAATTTTTCACTGGACTGTAGTACATATAACTGAAAGAAAAAACGTAGTCTTTAAATGGTGGCTATTGTACCGCAAACCACTCAGTTTTCACTGGACTGTAGTACATATAACTGAGAGAAAAAATGTAGTCTTTAAATGGCGGCTATTTTACTGCAAACCACTCAATTTTTCACTGGACTGTAGTATACTGTATATAACTGAGAGAAAATAAGTATTTTATAGACTGACGCTACTGTACAGCACACTACAGAATTGTTCACTGCACTGTAGTATACATAACTGAGAGAAAAAACGTATTCCCTAGACTGATGCTCCTGTATAGCACACTACATAATTGTTCACTGGACTGTAGTATATATAACTGAGAGAAAAAGTAGTCTTTAAATGGCGGCTATTGTACCGCAAACCACTCAATTTTTCACTGGACTGTAGTACATATAACTGAGAGAAAAAATGTAGTCTTTAAATGGCAGCTATTATATGGCAAACCACTCAATTTTTCACTGGACTGTAGCACATATAACTGAGAGAAAAAACATAGTCTTTAAATGGCGGCTATTGTATCGCAAACCACTCAATTTTTCACTGGACTGTAGTATATATAACTGAGAGAAAAAAACGTATTTTCTAGACTGACGCTACTGTACAGCACACTACAGACTTGTTCACTGCACTGTAGTATATATAACTGAGAGAAAAAACGTATTCCCTAGACTGACGCTACTGTACAGCACACTACATAATTGTTCACTGGACTGTAGTATATATAAATGAGAGAAAAAACGTATTCCCTAGACTGCACTACAGATCCCAGCAAGCCAAGGTACAGCAGCAGCAGCAGCAAAAATGAGTACTGAGAGGACTTTGGGCAATTTCTTTGGGGTCTGTGTGGACCACGTGCTGTCCCTTCTGCCACCAGTCACTGTGCACAGTGCACAGTGTGCAGCAAAGATGGCAGTAGTTGCACTACAAGTCCCAGCCAGCAGCCAAGAGGAGACCAAAAAAAAAGGTGCTTGTAGCCCTTAGAAGGGCTGTTGGGTTCTTTGAGGATGATTCCTGCCTAACCAACATCTAAATTGAGGCCCTTGCACTCTCCCTGACAGACAGCAGCTCTATCCCTAATCTCATGCAGGCGGCGTCTGACGCGAGCAGCGCGGGACCAGATTCTTATATTCCCAGGTCATCTGATCTGGCCAGCCAATCCCTGCTATCGACTTGTAGGGGTCCCACGTGATGCTAGGAGATACCAAAGACTCTCCTGCATGTTCATTGGCTGTGAAAAGGCGCATAACATGCAGGAAGAGGAAGATGCCGTCCGAGTATCGAGCATGTACGAATACCCTAATGCTCGAACGAGCACCAAGCTCAGACCAGCATGTTCGCTCATCTCTATTTATTACATAATGAGATAGTAGTGTTTTAAGGAAGTAATAAAAGCTAAGTCTTAGAAGAAATACTTAAAGACATATGTGAAAGAAAGGCAACTAATAGTCAGATGACTAAATGTAAATAAATTAAGTTAAACTGCCTTAACATATGTCTGGGACCACAACAAACGAAATAGTTAAGAATCCTGCCTGATGAGACAAATCGATTCTTAGGAATGAATTTTCTCATCTTTACTCCCAAGTACAAAGAAAATGTGAGTAGCCCTGGAAAAGCTTTTGGCTTAAAGGGGTTTTCCAAGTATGAAAGTTATTCCCTAGCTTCAGTATAGGGGATAAATTATCGGTTGAGGTCTAACCCTGGGATCCCCACCGATCCTGAAAATGGTAGTTCCATGTTCCTGTCCTGATGGAGCGACAGGTCAAGCATATGCCTTGCCACTCCAATCATTCTCTATATGACTACTGGAGATGACCACTTGGATTTTTCTGGAACTCCATTAAGAGTGAGTATAGTGACAGAGTGCATGCTCGGCCTGCAGCTCTTTCAGTATCGGAACATGGGACCCCTAATCTTGGGAGCGGTGGAGGTCTCAGCAGTCAGACTCCCACCAATCAGTTAATTATCCCCTATCCTGTGGTTAGGGAATAATTCCTTTAAGGAGGTTATTATTTAACTGTTTTTTTTACCCGTTTGCTCCATGAGATATATATATATATATACAGTACAGACCAAAAGTTTGGACACACCTTCTCATTCAAATAGTTTTCTGTATTTTCATGACTATGAAAATTGTAGATTCACACTGAAGGCATCAAAACTATGAATTAACACCTGTGGAATTATACACTTAACAAAAAAGTGTGAAACAACTGAAAATATGTCTTATATTCTAGGTTCTTCAAAGTAGCCACCTTTTGCTTTGATTACTGCTTTGCACACTCTTGGCATTCTCTTGATGAGCTTCAAGAGGTAGTCACCTGAAATGGTTTTCACTTCACAGGTATGCCCTGTCAGGTTTAATAAGTGGGATTTCTTGCCTTATAAATGGGGTTTGGACCATGAGTTGTGTTGGGCAGAAGTCAGGTGGATACACAGCTGATATTCCTACTGAATAGACTGTTAGAATAGAAAACAGATAGAAGAAAAAAGCAGCTAAGTAAAGAAAAACGAGTGGCCATCATTACTTTAAGAAATGAAGGTCAGTCAGTTCGAAAAATTGGGAAAACTTTGAAAGTGTCCCCAAGTGCAGTCGCAAAAACCATCAAGCGCTACAAAGAAACTGCCTCACATGAGGACCGCTCCAGGAAAGGAAGACCAAGAGTCACCTCTGCTGCGGAGGATAAGTTCATCCGAGTCACCAGCCTCAGAAATGGCAGGTTAACAGCAGCTCAGATTAGAGACCAGGTCAATGCCACACAGAGTTCTAGCAGCAGACATACCTGTACAACAACTGTTAAGAGGAGACTGTGTGCAGCAGGCCTTCATGGTAAAATAGCTGCTAGGAAACCACTGCTAAGGACAGGCAACAAGCAGAAGAGACCTGTTTGGGCTAAAGAACACAAGGAATGGACATTAGTCCAGTGCAAATCTGTGCTTTGGTCTAATGAGTCCAAATTTGAGATCTTTGGTTCCAACCACCGTGTCTTTGTGCGACGCAGAAAAGGTGAATGGATGGACTCTACATGCCTGGTTCCCACCATGAAGCATGGAGGAGGAGGTGTGATGGTGCTTTTCTGGTGACACTGTTGGGGATTTATTCAAAATTGAAGGAATACTGAACCAGCATGGCTACCACAGCATCTTGTAGCGGCATGCTATTCCATCCGGTTTGCGTTTAGTTGGACCATCATTTATTTATCAACAGGACAATGACCCCAAACACACCTACAGGCTGTGTAAGGGCTATTTGACCAAGAAGGAGAGTGATGGGTGCTACACCAGATGACCTGGCCACCACAGTCACCAGACCTGAACCCAATCGAGATGGTTTGGGGTGAGCTGGACCGCAGAGTGAAGGCAAAAGGGCCAACAAGTGCTAAGCATCTCTGGGAACTCCTTCAAGACTGTTGGAATACCATTTCAGGTGACTAGCTCTTGAAGCTCATCAAGAGAATGCCAAGAGTGTGCAAAGCAGTAATCAAAGCAAAAGGTGGCTACTTTGAAGAATCTAGAATATAAGACATATTTTCAGTTGTTTCACACTTTTTTTGTTAAGTATATAATTCCACATGTGTTAATTCATAGTTTTAAGGCCTTCAGTATGAATCTACAATTTTCATAGTCATGAAAATACAGAAAACTCTTTGAATGAGAAGGCGTGTCCGAACCTTTGGTCTGTACTGTATATATATAGATAGTAACATAGTAACATAGTTTATAAGGCCAAAAAAAGACATCTGTCCATCCAGTTCAGCCTGTTATCCTGCAAGTTGATCCAGAGGAAGGTAAAAAACCCCTGTGAAGTAGAAGCCAATTTTCCCCACATTAGGGGGAAAAAAAATCCCTCCCGAATCCAATCAGGCAATCAGAATAGCTCCCTGGATCAAAGACCCATCTCTACTAACTATAGCCTGTAATATTGTTACACTCCAGAAATACATCCAGGCCTCTCTTGAACTCTTTTAGTGAACTTACCATCACCACCTCCTCAGGCAGAGAGTTCCATAGTCTTACTGCTCTTACCATAAAGAATCCTCTTCTATGTTTGTGTACAAACCTTCTTTCCTCCAGACGCAGAGGATGTCCCCTAGTCACAGTCACAGTCCTGGGGATATATACAGTATATTGCTATTTAATAACCAATTTTTAATAGAAAAAAGAAAATAGATATTAGAAGTGTTTGGTGATACCAAGATTATTTCCCTCATATTGCCCCTTTAAAGTGATATCTAACTATATAAAGGTCCATATATAAGGATGAGCTAGTACCTGCATAAGAATGAAATACTGCACCATCTAAGGCCATCTTTGTTTGTGCAAAGTAGATCAGCCTACCCATTTCTACTTGGAAGCCTAGCTTTCTGAAAGATTTGCCTTGCCTGGTGAGGTCTGGAGACTCCATATTTAGTTTCAAGTTGACTCCTTATATTAAAGTGGTCACTGATTAAAGGGGTTGTCCATCTGAAAAAAGTTTTTAAAAATGACATAGAATGCTATAAACTAAGAAAAGAATTAATAGTCACCTTACCAATGTTCTGCCACTATTGTGCCAACTGTACCAAGGTCCTCCTCCAGTTGCTGTTCTTCCTGCTCCAGTGATGATATGTTAACATGACATGTGACTGCTGCAGGCAATCACTGGCAGTGATGCGTAGTTATTACTGAGGTCACTGCAGCCACAAGAAGAGAGAGACTGGTGACAGGATTCATTTCCATTAGTATGTGAGTGGCCAGAGATTGGTGAGGTGAGTATCACCAGTATGTCTTTGGTTACTTTACAACATTTCCTTTTTATCAAAAAGGCAGTCCCATAACGGTGAAAGGAGAGTTGGTTGCGCTTGTGCTGTGCGCTCTACATTTACGGCTATCAGACTTCCAAAATTAGCCCAGCCCACTCATTCGGCTATTTTCAGAATTCACAAAATGCATATTTGTCCTAGCTTCACTTTCATGAAAGTTTCTACTGATTGTCTATTGATTATGTTAATGCTAAATTTCATTGGCCTGCAAGTCTTCCTTAAATGGGCTTTGGTCTATCCAGAATGGTTGAAAAGTTGACATCTGTATGGTTGCACTGATGACAGGTACAAAATATAAGACAAAGAAGATGAAAAAAGAAGAAAAACACAATTTTATGGAGCACCAATAAGCTAAAAATTAAATTATATATACATAGAGTTATATTATATTCATTGCCTAAATACTCTGTGTCCACTAAAAGAATCAGACATATTGGGCATCATGATGTCTTGAAGCGATAGGGTCTTACGCTTAAATCTGACCAAGAACAACATCTTCATAGAGTTTGTATGTTCTTCTGGTGTTTGCATGAGTTTGTATGTTCGTTTGTATGCAGTTTGTATGTTCGTCCCTCCAGGTACTTCTGTTTCCTCTCACACTCCAAAGAAATACTGATAGGGAACTTAGATTGTGAGCTCCATTGGGGACAGAGAGATGATAATAGTCTGTAAAGTGCTGTGATAGTAGCGCTATATAAGTGTGTAAAATAAATTTAAAAAAAAAAAAGCACTATAAAATATGTCAGCACTACATAAGTGAGTAAAATAAATAAAAATTGTTAAAACATTAAAAAGGTGCATAAGAAAACATATTTAATTTCCTTTTAAGAAAAAAAAAGCAGTCCTTTGCCTTCCAGTTGCCTTCCCTAAGTGACATGAAGAAAACTACAAGCAACTCATACTTTATTTTTTCTACTGAATGAAACTTCTCTCTCCCCGCTGAGCTAAATGAGTGGGCCTCTGTCCCTCCCACTCAGCCGGTCTTGAAGACACACAGACGAACAAAGCTTATAGAATAGACTTGAGAACTTCTTTTAGCCCTGAATATGAGACTGCAGGCGTTTAGCTCAGCCAACGCAAAGGGTGCAAATTCAATTAGGAAAAAAAAAAGTTAAAAGAAACTTATCTTCCCAGGGTCCACTATGCTCACACCTTTCTGGGTTATCTTTCTAGTCTTAAGAGGACATTTGGCAATATCTGGCTGCTAATGTGATGAACGCCTTCTAAAATAATTATAAGTATTTGATGATTTTCTCTTCCGTCTTCATTTCAGGGATAAATTCAGAGGGTTATGTTACATTTATCTCTGAAATCAGGCCACCACTACAGATATCGGCATAGGAATGCGTTCAATAAAAATCAATGATATGATATTTTGTAACTGTAACTGTAACGTCAATGTCAAGGCATTGCATGTGTGGATAGATGCATATATAATCAAAGATGTGTGCCTTAAATAAAAGAGAAAAAAAACACCTGCCATGCCAACATAATGGGAAATATTATACAAACATTATATATGTGTAGATGTGGGCCTTCACAGTGTGTGTTCAGGTGTGGGTTACTGAGGCTGCGTGTGTCTGTGTGCAAGTAGGTGTAAATTTGCGCGTTTTTGTGCATGTATGTGTGTTTGTGTCTACATGCAACATAGTAACATTGTTAGGTTGAAAAAAGACATCCGTCCATCCAGTTCAGCCTGTGTTCTGTGTGTGCGTGTATGAGGTTGTGTGTCTGTGTATCCGTATGTATGTGTGCGCACATGTGTTTATGTGTGAAAGACTGTATCTGTGTGGATGTGTGTTTGTGTCAATGTGTGTGAGGCTGTATTTGTCTATGTACCTGCATGTATGTGTGTGCATGTGTGTCTCTGTGTGTGAAGCTGCTTGTCTGTGTATCTGCATGTATGCGTGTACATGTGCCTGTGTATCTGTATGTATATATGTGTCTGTGTATCTGTATGTATACATTTGCATGTGTCTGTGTGAAAGGCTGTATCTGTATGGATGTGTGTTTGTGTCAATGTGTGTGAGGCTGTATTTGTCTATGTATCTGTATGTATACGTGTGCATGTATCTGTATGTATACGTGTACATGTGTCTGTGTATCTGTATGTGTGTCCGTGTGCTTGTGTGAGGGTGGGTACCTGTGTATCTGTAGGTGTGTGCATGTGTGCCTGTGTGTCTATCTATTTGTATGTATGTGTCTGTGTATCTGTATGTAAATGTGTGCATGTGTGTCTCTGTGCTTATGTGAGGCTGGGTGTCTGTGTATCTGTAGGCATGTGTATGCATGTGTGTCCTGTGTGTATCTCTCTCTCTCTCTCTCTCTCTCTCTCTCTCTATATATATATATATATATATATATATATGTTTGTGTGTGTGTCCTGTGTGTGTTTATCTATATATGTGTGTAAGTGTGTAAGTGTGCGAAGCTTTGTGTGTGTGAATTTGCTGTGTGTCAGTTTGCTAGCATTCACCAGTTATATCATCTCTTAATACGAGCATCAGCACAAAAAAGCGTAGATAATAATCTTGGACAAAATGCATACATTCTGTGTACAGCCTGACTGCGTATTTCGGTGTTACACCAATGAAAATAAATAAAATAACTCATTCAGTGTCAGCATCAATCTACAGCCATGCCTCCAAACTTAAGAGTACAATATAGTTTCTATATTTTTTTTTAACTATTACAGACTTAACTTTCTCCATAACATAAAAATCATTCTTAAACATGACAGAAATACTCAATTCACAGCATCATGCCGATCCGCCAAATATTCAACATATTTCAATATAGCAAATAACTACCGGCAGAAGAAGTATGGTACATGAAATTTACGTCCAGTTGTACTGTTGGTTGGCTTGGGCTCAGCCCTTCTAGAACTTTTACACCCAAAATATCCTCAATAATCTGATGCTTAGATTTTCCATATCAATTCACTTTTACTAGTGAAATTCTTCTTCCTACAATAGTTGTTAAGTATATATATATATATATATATATATATATATATATATATTTTCATATACTGACATATATCTCAATATAGAAGCAGGTATTCACACACTCTACTGGATGGAATTGCTTGAATTCTCACAATTGCTACTTCCATATGATTTTCCAAATCCACATTAGTCATAAATACTACATTATGATATTTTCTGCATATGGAAATATAAAGCAATTATCTCATAACAGCCATCACTTTCATAGCGTTGCTGCATTTGTATGTCAGTCAGGGATCTGGCACATGAAAGATAATTTTTACATTTTTTTTTTAATCCAAAGCAATCCGAGATACAGTATTGCTGACTTATATAGTGTCCAATTCATAAACACAAACTGCATGGGCGACCAATGTCTCCTCTACCTGGAAAGTAAGATTAGAGACTTTGATAAATAAAATTCTTTATCATAATATTCAGGGAGTAAGAATACCAGTTATCCCATAGCAGTACAGTCTATATCGTAACATTACGATGCAATAACGTACAAACTGAATAAAAGCGCAGACTTAGGAGAAGTTGTTGTTCTTTTTTTAAAAAAGAAAGCGAAATGATAGCCAACTTTAGAGACAGAGAAATAATAAGAGCCAATCGTGTTTCCCTTCCGGTGGTCTGAAGATGAAAGACTTCAAAAGCTGGGAGGAGAGAGGATGAGCGCTCCTATGAATCGTCACCATACGCAGCAACAGGGCGTGAGTAAGGCCTCTGAATGACTGCAGTTAGTTAGGCCTGTAGTGTATGCCCAAGCCTATTCTTCTGTATAGAGCCACCATAATGTGTGTGTGTGTGTGTATATATATAAATATATATATATATATATATATATATATATATATATATATATATATTATCCAAAGTATGTGTGCAATACATTTATATTATTTATATAAAGATAGAGCAAATAACAAAGTGAGATAGTTGATTGATAGACAGACAATAGAATAGAAAGATGATAGGAAGATAAATAGACGGATGGATAGATAGATAGTAGCAAGATAGAGATAGATGATCAATAGAGTATATAGATAGAGTATATAGAAAGATAGATAGATAGATAGATAGATATATAGATGATAAATATATGATGATAGATACATAAATAGATGATTGATAGATAGATAGATAGATAGATAGATAGATAGATAGACAGACAGATAGATAATCAATAGATAGATAGATGATAGATAGAGAGATAGATTGATAGATAGCTAGATAGATAGATAAATAGATAGTAGCAAGACAGAAAGATAGATGATAGCTAGATAGATAGATAGATAATAGAGAGATGATCAATAGATAGCTAGATGATAGAGATACTTTTTCAAGTGCATGTTATTCTAATGAAATGAGTGAATTCATCATTGCTTGGACCCCAAACCAAAGTTCCTTGTCTAGCTGGTGCAGCTTTTTAATGTCACCATCATTTTTCCACACATAAATGTCATGGCCTAAGCTTCTGAAATCTGACTCAGCGAATCAGTCTGGAGGTAACAATATTAACCTCTCTACTTCTCAAAAACATCAAAGATGTGCAGCCATTTCACAGTAAGAGCCCTGCTGTTCCTTCCAACCACTACTAGTCTTAATATGTTAGAGTCAGTCAGCTGAAATTTTGCTGCAATCTGTGCAAAAAATCGGAAAAACCTATTACGCATAATTTTTATTTTGCTTTAACTTTGCACATAAATATTATATATATAATATATAATTTTATATTATATATAATATTATATATATATATATATATATATATATATATATATATATATATATATATTTATGTATTTATTTTACAGCCCTATGACTGTGTATAATATGATATACATTTTTGCCATATTTTATTGATATAAAACTATTAGGCACAAACATTTCCAGTTAATAAAAATACTGTATACCCCTGTTACTCTATGTATAGCTGCAGGCATTAGTCAGAAAAACATAAGAAGTTTTGTAGCTAAAATAAATGTTTTAGAAGGTGTTTTATACTGGGATAGCATTTTTCTCTTTTACTATTACTTAGTTTACCCATAGAAAAATATCATTTCAAGTTATGCATGCTAAACCATGTTAACCATATGATGACTATAACTATACTTGTCCCTCCACCAGTGATTGATATCTGTGCCCCAGTTTACAGCACAGGTACTCTCTTAATTACCTTATATATTTCCTAGGTTCAATTTTTATTTCTAATATAAACTTTTTCTATGTGTACTAAATATGTATTTTCTTTTTTCTCTATTTAAAAATATAGCATTTATAAAGGGGTGGGGCCAAGGAATAACTACCATAATGAGATGATAACACCCGCTCTGCCATAGGAATCATACCTCAGAATACCAAACTGTTATTTCATAAAGCGAGAAGCCTTATATTTTTGGGGGTTGGGAAAGGGTCAGCCATGATCATATCTTAAATCATACCCATAATCAGAATTATGCAGATATCTTGTGTCCTTTAAAAAATATGCCTCTAAATTAATTCCATCAATTTAATTTCAGAAAGGTTTCAAATGGGAAATTTACACATTTTTAACAATTTTTTTTATATTTTGTTTTTTTTGTTTGACCACTATTTACTATCACACTCAATATAATGATTTTATATCTTGAGGACTTTTTTGAGGATCTGACCTTTCTTATCGTCAATGCCAATGCTGATATATTAAGGCCTAAAAAATTAATTTCATACATTACTTTTTTTTTAACCCAACATTTTCTACCTGGCTCCTTCATGCTCTCACAGTATTAATATTCCTTAGTCAGAATTTTCTTCTTTTTCTCCCAAGATAAAACTGAACCCATTAAAATGTTTGAAAATTGCTAGAGAGCAGCAGCATGCTCCCATTTGTTCTTTGAAGCATTCAATAGAGATGTCATGGTACCCAACTGAATTGATTAGAAATATTTGATTTGCCTGAACAGGGTTGAAAGGAAAATTTATTATACTTACTGCTTTAAAACAAATATCAGCTAACTTGAAATGTCTTTGATATCTATCCTTGTCACCTAAACACCTGCAACAGACTGTTACAACCTTCCAAAAATATTCATGAATAATGTGGAATTTTTTTTTACCATAAAAGATTCTGTTAATGCAATGGACCCATAGGTTAGACAATTTAAAATTGGAATTTTTTTTTCAAAACAATAAATTTTAATGCTAAAGCAGTTATAACCAAAAGCTATACAGAGTTTTGTTAGAAAATTTTTTTTTCATAAATATTGTTCAGTTCCCGGCACTTGTATCAATAATTAAATTACAAACGATAAATATGGCATCATGGATATATTTACAAAACTTCTTACAAAAGGCAACTGTATACTGAACGGTCACAATCTGTGAATTAACACACACCCCCCATCCTGAAAATATACTGAACAACAGCTTTGACCCTATAGGACAAGGAATACATTCACAAGTGTAATGCTTTGAGAAAGTTCAAGACATAACAAGACTTTGGCACGGTTTTTAAGAATGTGAGAGTTTTACAGTCACCATAAAGGCGAATGTTTTTTTTAATCTGTTAAATACACTGTTTAAGAACCTTCTATAATGTGAAAAGAATAATGTGATATTGTTAAAGTAAAAAAAAAAAAGAATAAGGAATGTAAATGCCAAAATATGTTTTCAGATCCTGAGAAAGGGACACAATTAGTCCACAGACTTCTTCAAAAAAAAGGGGGGGGAAAAAATCCAGGGTAAGAAAACAAAGCCCTGTTCTGCTGTTTGTTTCATAAACTCCATCATCTCCATGTTGGTAGAACCACCTTCTTCGTCTCTGTCATTCATTTGGTCCTTGTTACTGAGCGTGACTTTGCCTTTTTCTGTGTTTTTTTGTTTTGTTTTTTTAAACGTACCACTCGTTAAAATTGGGTGGAAGTAATCCTGGGTTGTGAGTGTTGCTGTTAGTCTGAATTACTGCTGAAGTAGTTTTAGAAGGCTCCTCACTGCTGGCAGAAACCATTGCTGGTGGGGTGGCAGATTCATAACCTGAACTGGCAGCTGGGGATGAATCAGACCCTTGAGATTCATGTACCTGGAAAAAAAAATTTTTAAATTACAATCATAACTCTTATTATGTATTGCTTAAACAGTATTATGCATTGGCAATCAAGCATATAGATATAACTGAGTGATGGCTAAAGCTTGGCTGACATGTTTAGATGCTAAATGACTATATAAATAAGTGACTGTATTATTAACCCTTAGCTATGGGGTTAGGATTAGTCTAAAAATATAAAACATATCCAATACAAATGCAATTCCAATACACATTAGTTAGCCTATTAAATCACTTAATCTTGCAACTTCCAATAGTAATAATAATAATATCAATGATTATAGTTACCTTCATGTGTTTCCGTAGAGAGCTGGGATGTGTGTAGGATTTATCGCAGACCTTGCAGATGTAGGGTTTGTCTGATGTATGCACGTGCATATGCTTTTTCCTGTCACTGCTGTTAGCAAAACGTCGGTCGCATCCTTCAAACTCACACTTAAAAGGCTTCTCACCTAGTGGAAGAGGACATAGCATAGTGTGTTAGATAGCCATGGCTGCAGAATACGTATACCCAGTCATCCCTGTGCTACATTTTACAATTTCGTCCCCCCTCACCACTCTTAATGAAATTCACATTGTTGGCCCAGACTGGACGATTTCCCCCTTAAATATTCCCATACGTTATCTGCATATCACGTTGATATATTTAACTAGCCAAATTGACACTTAGTAAAATACAAAGGGACACCTAGGCAAATCCCATAAAAATTGGTTAAACAGTCTGATAATTGTTATCCTACATCTAAATTAAATTTGATTATTGTGGCTTTTGAATGACAATAGTTGTG
Organism: Rhinella marina; assembly: GCA_900303285.1. Lineage (NCBI taxonomy): Eukaryota > Metazoa > Chordata > Amphibia > Anura > Bufonidae > Rhinella > Rhinella marina. The sequence continues at coordinate 41,954 of ONZH01011335.1, read as the reverse complement.
GGCAAAAGTGTAAAATGCTGCACCCACAGTCCTTCATTAGCTTAAGTACAATGGTAAGAGACCATATCACTTTAAAAAAAAAAAAAAAAAAGCACTGCAGTTTTAAGACCTGTTCGATGAGTGAGGACATTAGTTGTCATCCTGTCCTTTCTAAACTCACTTTGCTTGCAAAGAGTTTAATTAAACACAGAATTCCAAATAAAAATACTTTGACAAAAGTATCACTGCTTTAATTAGGAGATGTGCCAATCAAGAGGAAAAAAAAGAGCGGAAGTGAGTGAAAATGAGATTTCATTAGCATTTCTATAGTTTACTTAACAGTATGCAAGGAGCTAAAGTGCTTGGAAAGTGAATCATCCCTCAACAAATTCGTATTTGTTCACTGCAAGCCAGAAACAAGACAACAGAAACTGTACAAGGTTGCACATCGTTGTCCTGAAGGATGTTAAAATCCAATAAAATTCAGTTCAATATTTCAAAAAATGGGTTAAAGTGCAACAAAATGCAATAAAATGCAGTGCAATATGTCAAAAAAATGTGCTAAAGGTCATCAAAATGCAATAAAATATTTTAAAAAATGATAAAACCCACCCTTGATAACAGTAAAAAGTTACATAGCAACTACATACAGGCCTAATAAGTCCCAATTTACAAATGGATATATAGCTATGACCCTCTGGTGCCTTCTTACCTGTATGAGTTCTTTTGTGGATCTTTAGATTTTCTGAACGTGCAAATATTTTCCCACAGCCAGGGAATGGACAGGGAAAAGGTTTCTCTCCAGTATGCACCCTTATATGATTAACCAGTTTATATTTTGCTTTGAAGGATTTGCCTCCCCTGGGACATTCCTCCCAGTAACAAATGTGATTCGTTTGTTCTGGTCCCCCAACGTGTTCCATTGTCATATGTGTAACCAGTTCATGCATGCTACTAAATGTCCTATCGCAGGTTTTCTGCGGACGGTTCATCGGTGATTCCTCCATCCATTTGCACGATAATTCTTGTTTGATAGGTTGCCTCATATATCTAAAAAATGCCCCTGGGCCATGATGAGCAGCCACATTCATGCTCATATTCATGTGATTGTAGTTGTGGAACTGGGCAGCTGCATAATGATCAGTCCTTGGGCTGGGCACTGCTCTGTAATGATCTGGACGTCCAAAAATATCACCTCTGAGACCTAAATGCATTTGTCCATTGACCATATGTCCATTGGGTGAAGTGTGGCTGGAGCTTTGTTCGTGAAGTCCCGGAAAGATCAGGTGTCCTGGTGGTTCAGCGATTCCAGGAGGGCCATGGCTGGCGAAAAGTCCGTGCTGACCACCTGGAGAGGCAGCGTCCCCAATTCCAGAATTCCGATTTCGGAAAAGAAAATCTCTTGTGGAGTTAAAGGCAGCACCGCCGTAAGATGGCACCTGCCCAGCATGGTGTCCAAGCGCGTTGGCATATCCTGATGCCTGCGGGGTAAAAGCTGAGCTCTGGCTTGAAGAGAGATCATGACTGGCTGGACTGAGCTTAAAAGCTGCAGCGTGTGAAGGTTCAGCAAAAGGATTAAGCCCCATGCCAGCATCTCGGTTGGACATTTCATGATGGCGAGATGTCCCAAACCCACCAACTCCCAGGGTGGGAAACTGAGGTCCTCCATCTAGAAGCATCGTCATGAATGAACCTGAGCGGCGTGCAGACCCAAATGGATGGTCAGCACAGGATGCAGTTCATGCAGAAGCAATGATAATAAAAAAATATGTTTTGCTTTTATTCCTTTTGCTTGTTGGAAATCCAGGAAACAGTTCAGCCTCTCCAACAGAGTAATGTCCTTGGACTGATAAAGTCAATCACTCACTCCTCACACATAAACCAACTCAGGAGGCAGTCTGAATTGCACCAATAGAAACTTAGCTGGGGGAGTGTCATTCGAGCCCAGCCCCGGGCACCCATTTGCCTGTGAACTCTTGATTGACAGAGTTTAGCATTGAATATGGCAGCTTCACTAATATCTATTCCCTGATTGGTTTACCCAGGTTTAGTATTTGCAGGTAAGTTTAACCCCTTTAGTGCTGAAAGCGAATAGCAATGCATAGCAAACCTATATGTGACAGCCTCTCCCAGCACTGTAGGTGTTAATTGATTATGAAGAGCCCACATATTTAGCCCGAAAAATCCCTAATTTAAGGATGCCTCCATGCACATCATAAGCCAGCGATCATTCAGCAGACTGTTATCTTACATTTATCCCGATTAAGACCCTAGAACCTTCCCATAAAGGCGATATATAGAGCTTTAGCAATGCACAGATAAAAGATAATATTTCAGCCTTTGTCTCTGTTGCTTTTATTTCTGTTGTATAGTAGCTTTGTGCTTATCTGAGCATTCGCTTATTGCTATATGCTGTCCCTTTAAAACTCGTAGCCGTAGCTACAATAAAACAATGTGTTTTCTGAAATAATACTCTGTAGAAATCCACCACTCTGCTCTTCGTTGGCTTGTTTATATGTTGTAAATTTACAGATTTTTAAATATTTTATGTTTATTATTAACCTCATAAACATATAAACTTTGTCTTCTTATTAATTTTATGTTTATTTCTTGAATTGCTTCCACGACTGTGGATTTTCCTATATTTCTATCCCTCCCCCTTCTCTCCCTGGTGACAAAAAGGAATAAACAGTTAAATTGCTTGGATGGAAACAAAAGAAGAAGGAGACTTTAAGGGAGAATCCCTGTTGTGTGTGCTCTGAGTTAGAATTTTTTAAACTTCCCACTGCAGTTTCATGCGAAAACACATATGATCACATAAGACCTTCATCATATAGGCTGCACTAAGACATCAAGAGAAGGTTTTCTTTTTTTTTTTTAACAAAAAAATGTATTCGTCTAGTGATGATTATAAGCTTTAGACAGCTCTATAAATTCCCTTCCTTTCTGTATGGGAAAGCATTTGCAAAGAACTATAGGGAGTAAGATTGGGAATAAAAGACAGAGAGAAAGATGGCCGTAATTGTAATATCCTGAGATTTGCTGAGCCCAAAAGTCTGTCTATTGAGCCACTTTCACAGGATTGTCGCTGTCTCTCTGCAGGAAACATAAAATCTGATCAAGTTCAGAGACGCATTGAGAGACTGCTTCAAGCAGTGCTTTATAACTGCAGTCTTTTCACATCCTTCCCCCAAATCAGCCCCAGGAAAGAGTTTGCATTCTTTATTTTAGAGTTTTGCAAAAAAAAAAAAAGAGAGAAAAAACTCCACCCCTATAAAAATCAGCTTCACTAGTAATGCCATGTCCCATCAAAACCAATCAAAATTCATGCAACACATCCAACAGGAACACACTAAAAGTTGAAAGGTGAGTCCCTCTTGTCTTAAATCATTGCTTCTTAAACCTCGTTTACTGCATGTTTGTTAGACATCGCTGTGGTACAGCTTGTCTACAAGAGTAAGGCAAAGTTGTGGAGAGATCACTGATCTTATGCTTGGGGCTGGACGAGAGGCTGCATTCGTAGCTGCTATGCCTGGGAACTTGGGCTGGTTTATTTGATGGACGCAAAGCTTATCCCAATGCAGTAGTAGGCTTTGATGTTCCTTGGGTGAATGCACTACATTTCAAATGCCCTCCTTAGTCACTGAAAGTCTTATAGAAAGCAGCAAAGGTTTATGGTGATTGTCTTGTTCTTTCATAGGTGTCAGCAAAGTTTTTTTTCGGATCTGTCCCCCCTCTTTCATTAGTTTATTGGCCTGTCCCAAAGCAAATAGCTGATTTTCCTTACCTGTTTATGTGACTGTGGACATGCAGGACAATGTCCCGATAAGATAATTCATTAGCTCAGGCATATGTTGACTTGTTTCTGTGACAAAAAGGACATAATTTAATTAGACCATCAAGTGAGACTACGTTGTGAAGTGTCTGTGAAGTTGCTGACTTGAAACCACTGTGGATAAATGACCTTTAATGTTCCAGAGGCCTCAGCAGTGGTCCTTCTGTGTTGTTTTTTTTCTCCCTGCTTCTCTTTTTGACACTTTTTTTAATACTACATTTTTACTTTCAAGTTTAAAGAGAAGAAAAAAGACCTATAGTTGGAGATGGAGGGGGGGGGGTGTGACACTAGACTTCAAGATGTAGGATCTTCCTTTTTTTAAGAAGGTAAATCCATCCAGATGTGTGAAAGTCTTTACTGTTAAAATAAACACTCGATGGAATATAAAATACACGCTGCACTGCTTAACCTTTTGCCAGAACTCGGAGGGTGGATAATATATCTTTTTAGGGAGCGTACATTGAATGGAGCACTTTGACACAATTATCATAGTGTTTAATATACTGTGCTATCTTAAGACGTCGTTATCAATGAAAAATCTCGGAATCAAGATTGTAGCTACAATGACAAAAATCTGCCAGGGATAGATAGATAGATAGATAGATAGATAGATAGATAGATAGATAGATAGATAGATAGATAGATATAGATGGATAGATAGATAGATAGATAGATAGATAGATAGATAGATAGATAGATAGATAGATAGATAGATAGATAGATAGAATGGCCTGTACCACTATAGCTCCTAATAGTCCTTTCCATGGTGTTCTTGTATTTGTTATCACAATATAATGACGTGATGAATCATAGCAACAGCATTACAATTCATATTCATACACTAAATACATTTATTAATATGGTTTCACTTACTTAAGAATAATGTTAAGAATAATGTTAAGAATAATGTTAACCTCTAACACCTCCATATTTTATACATTATTCCTTAATTAAATGGATTGTCTGGACTTGATAAAATGCTATGTAAAGAAAAGTAGAATAATAAAATCCCTGTGTTTATGTAATATATATTATATATATATATATATATATATATATATATATATAATATACACACTCTATATGTATGCTGTATATATATATATATATATATATATATATATATATATATATATTTATTTATCGGAGAATGATAGATTGAAATAGATAGAAAGATAGTCTTTTTCTTATTCACTAATTCTATAAGCTACTGCTGATGTGATTTATGTGACCCAAGATACATTTTAATACATCTTAAGTCTTACACAGAAAAAGATTGAAGCATTGAAACCCATCAGCTGGGTTGTATATCGCTTGTTCATTTGTAAACAAATTGTGGTTTCAGAATAATTAAAGCTAAACTAGGGGCCAATGAGACATTTTCATTGTTGGTGTCAATCAATGGCAGAATAATCACACGTACACTTGAACTTCTTTGCATGCATTGAAGTAAACAGGGCCTTGGGTGTATAGAGAATAGGAGCAGAATGACTCTGTCGAAGAAACTTCACCTTACAAAGAAACCAGGACTTCCGCTCAGAGTGCAGACACTTACTCGATGGTTAAAGCTCATTCACGGTCTTTAGGCCAACCTATCTATGAGGAGAGAGGAAGACAGATGCGAGGTATTAGTCAACCACAAGATAAGCTTATAGCAACAAGGAAAGGTTGTGAAATGACCACAGTAAGATTAAGTTCTTCCAAGGAACAGGAAGAACAATGAAATTATGCCGATCACATAGCTGGTGGTCAGTGCTTTTGTGATCTGAGTAATGCTGATACCAAAGCAAGACAGACTGTTAGGCCTTCTGATGTATTCCTCTCCCTCGTAAAATCCATTCCTTTGGTAAATAATGGTATTTTGAGAATCATAAGTCACCTCAACAAAAAGCACCAAATTTTGAGAAAGCAAAATTAGGCTGTTAATTGAACAAGACATGAGGTGGGGAATGTATCAGTTGGATTAAGGAGAAGAAAAAACTTAAATCGTAATATCTTCTATGTACTCGAAAAGGCAGAGCATCCACCCCCACGACTGACATCTATTGTCTAAGGTGGCAATGTTGAAATATATCTATGGGTTTGGAATGCATAGAACGCTTATTTGGGCTTGAAAAATAGATTTACAAGATATGTGGCTGTAATGAGAAGAAATGCTCCAGTTATCATTAGACTAAACAGCAGAGTCCCTGGCATATTAGCTTGAATATTAAAGGCTTACGCTTCTGGGCTCAACATCTTAAATCCACCTAATGTGCTTTGTCTTCTAGGTAGACAATCCAGGCTCTCAGTCTGGGAGTATATTAGGCCTGTTTCAGTTCTCTTTACACGTTCTGCTCACACTGTGGATCCCAAGAGGACACATTTTATGTTCTCTTATCAACAAAAAAAAATGTAATGCTATTTCTCTAAACATGTGAAATAAACGCAGTTCTACCAACACGACCTTCTGGTTGGGTTCAACTTCTGGGTGTGACATGGCTTCCACACACGTCTTCTTGTAAACAACCAGCTCTAAAGCTGGTTTTCTCTTGTTTAGTTGTTGCTTGTGTGTGTGGTAACTTTAGCTGACGAGTAAAAGAGAGTTAGAATATCTCAATCAGTGATGAGGTGACCTGTGACCTGGAGGGTGCTTTTTATTGTCCTCTTTCTTTTCAGGGGGACACACAGTTTATTGACCCATTCTGTGTAACTTTGCCCTGAGGGGGAAACCACAATCACCGCACTACTTGAAGATATGAGGGCTGTTTCTACTGTCTCTGTATACCTTCATTATCACTACTTCTACCAAACGTCCATAGACACTCTTCCTGTCGAGTTTATCTTGCCGTCTTGTGTAGGATACGTATGCCTATTCTGTACGTGTTCACACATACCCAAGAATGCAGGGTAGACATAAATTGATGTAGATAGATGATAGATAGATAGATAGATAGATAGATAGATAGATAGATAGATAGATCGTACATAATAGGTAAAAGAAAGATAGGTAGATAGATAGACAGATAGATGATGGAATATACAGTACATAGACAGATATGAGATAGATACTAGATATTAAATAGGTAGATAGTAGAAGGATAGATAGATAGATAGATAGATAGATAGATAGATAGATATGAGATGGAATATACAGTACATAAACAGATATGAGATAAATTCTAGATAATAAATAGATAGTAGATAGATAGATAGATAGATAGATAGCAGATGGAATATACAGTACATATACAGATATGATATATATATATATATATATATATATATATATATATATATATATATACTAGATAGATAGATAATTGAATATACAGTAGTAGATAGATGGATAGATAAATAGTAGATAGATGGTAGATAGATAGATAGATAGATAGATAGATAGCATATGGAATATACAGTACATATACAGACATGATATATATATATATATATATAATAGATAGATAGATAGATAGATAGCTAGATAGATAGATAGATAGATAGATAGATAGATAGATAGATAGATAATTGAATATACAGTAGTAGATAGATGGATAGATAAATAGTAGATAGATGGTAGATAGATAGATAGATAGATAGATAGATAGATAGATAGATAGATATACAGTACATAGACAGATACTAGATAGATAGATAGATAGATAGATAGATAGATAGATAGATAGATAGATAGATAGATAGATTTTTGTAGAAATATTTTATAGAATATAAAAATGTTGGCTATCATGTTTGGGGATTCTCAGTATCATACAGATACAAGATGTTCTATGATATGAATGAAACACTAAGATTTACAAGACATTTAACATCATCCATTCATCATGTGTTACACTCGTTGTTTCTCATTTGTATTTGTCTCTATCCATCCTTCATTATGAACACGTTTGGGCTTCTCTTTTTCTATCACCACTAATGGCCCAAATGCATTTGGAAGTGGATGCTATTATGCAGAAGACCCCCCTATCTACAAAAGAACCCCTGTATTTATATGCACTAAATGAAAGGGAATGTATAGTATGAATGCGTTTTGTGGTGCACTCTTATTTCTAGGCCTATATGGTATTTTATACAGAACGCATCTTTGATGTCTTTTCAACAACAAAAAAAAAAGATTTCGGAATCTGGGGGATCATTTATGAGCGTGGTGCTATTCTTTCTTGCATTATGATGCAGTATGGAAATAGCATAACAGCAATGTCAAATTATACTCCAACCAACTGAAGAAAGAAATATGAGAAGTTTCCATTCATTTAAAAAAAAAAAAAATTAGAAAAAAAACCCCACAAGATTGCCAATAGCTGCACGGGATGAATCTGTAAAGTAAATCTCAATCATGACGTAACCAATCATATGACTAATATGCAAAAATGATGACTAGAATAACAGATATCTGCATACATTCAGTTACAGCAATGCTATAAACTATTTAATTATTTTCTATTGCTTCAAAAATAAAAAAGATTTCACCATTTAATAAACAGGCACCAAATTTTGTAAAATTAACAACTTTTTTTCCAACATTTTCCTAATTTCTATAATAGCTGTATAGCATTACTAATGGATTCCATATATAGAAATGCTAAAATACTAAAATAGGTTTGGGCCGTTGACGTAATTGCAAAAGTTTGCCTGGGAGGGGGGCCACTCTTTATTTGCTGATTGAACATACTTAGCTAAGGTTAATTTATCAGTCTGCTGTCACAAGTTGCATGTTTTCAGACTGGCTTTGGGGCAGTCAATAATGGATAACATAGGGCACATAGTCATTGTCAACACACGGACAGGCTGGGTAAAGAATGTAAGGGGGAATTATATTAATAGTGAATACTGTGGATAATTGACTTCTACTTCATTAATCACAATTGATGAAACCTGCCGAAAATTGTGTAGGCTTGCTGACAGCACCTTGATTTTGGACATTTCTTCTATCGGCAGTTATTTATTAAAATGTTCTTAAACTGTATCAATCGTCACTTATTACATTGTTACATTCAATCACAATGAGCCACTCATTTCGAAAGTTGTTTCTGTAAAAATGATATTTTCAGAAATAGGAATCATTTTCAGAGGAATTTCCCTTATGAAACAGAAAATATATTTTTCAGAAAGATTCCTAAATGTAAAAAATATCAGACTGTTCATCCAATCTCTTAGAAATCTTCCCATCTACGCATAGCTGTGACGTGTATTACTGCATTTGTTGGTACTATATAGCTATGGGCCACTTTACGTATGTCCGACGATCCAGCTCAGGTTCTGTCTGGAGCGGTTCAAAAACGCTGGAGGGAGACTGAAGCCAGAACTGATCCTATATTTTTCTATGGGATCCTTCCTATAAATCTGGTGATGCTAGATGTCAAATTGGGCCAGGCAATAAAAACGCTGTAGACCTCGCTTTTTGTCTGGTGCTTTCAGTCTATGGAGCACTAGGTGCATTTACACATGTATCAGTTGTGTCCAGCTCCACAAAAAAAACTGGCCAGACACCACTGATGTATGGACATCCAGTCTAACAGGAAATGGCTAATATTGATGTCTGAGGAGGTAATGTCTTCAATCATAACCATTGGGTTCTCTAAAACGGGTTGGTATGATTGATGCCCTTTTTTCTGAGTGGCTTCAACATATAGAAGGACTATAGTGTATGTAAACTATATTTTCCTGATTCGACTTGTCGTTGTATTTTTTATTTTATTATTTTAATGAAATTTCTAAAGAAATTTATGGAAGCCAATTTCTAATCAATATAGACGCTCGTCTCATTTCTGTTCCTCGAGATCTTTGGCGCATCACAAACAATTAAAAACATGCTATGTTTGGTAAATTGAGTGGTTCTTTTTGCCCAAAATATATCACATCATAATTCTCAACTGCGGTAGCTCACTTCCACTCCGTAGGAGCAAGTTATTGGTAGAAAGTCATTTAGTCTCCTACATAGGCAATCACGCGGGTCCCATGAGCAATTGAGGTCTCCTTCAGACCATGTGGTAAGCCGCCTGACTGTGCGCATGAAAGATTGAAATCCCCCAGGAAAACACGCTAAGTCCCTCCATCAAGATAAGTACAAGACTTGTGCCAAAGTCTTGGCTTTTGTCCTACTAAAACCCATCACTGTTCTTTCAGGGTTGTGGAGATCTCCTTGGTCCATTGTCAGATAGGAAAAAAAACTTGTTTGTGTCAAAAAACTTTTTTAAGGAAGGCAGTGGGCAGCTTAATTTGCATTTAGTTTGCTGTTTAATAGGGACTAGCTCAAGTTTACAGGACAGAGTTCAACTTTTTTTATTTCAAATGCATATTGCTAATTTATCATGTATTATATTGAATTAAAACAAGAAATGAACCATCCTGAATAAAACATATAATACACATAGTATGAAGGTGCGTTCATACATAGTCCTCCAGTGTATTTAGTCACTGAGAAAAGGGATAATTTTGTATCAATAAGTACAAATCTATAATTGAAACTGTTAAAAAGTTTCCAAGACACTTGGAAAATAGAAAAAAATCCCATGATTTATAGGGAAGTATGCCTTATATAAGAATATCTAGCTATAATATAATGTACACAGTAACAAAAAGATCCCCAGTATGTGACTTTGATTTGGATTTTTTTTGTGTGTTTTTGCTACATTAATTTTATAGCAATGTTTGCATGTTTTGCAATTATTTTTGCATTATTTTGTCAGATATATGAACATAAATGAATTCAGAAAGAAAAAAAACTTTTAGTGTTTCTACTGAGACACTGTTATTAGACTTACGGTGTAAAGTTTCTAAAATGGGAAGAAAAGTGCAGATTTTTTTTTTCTTTTTAACATTAGTTGACAGACACCTTTGCCCCCTTGTAAATCACAACAAAAGGAAAACCAGCAAAGTGGGTAACAGCAGGTAGTCTCTGGGTGCAGTACATATAAATGAACCTACCTTGCTAGTGGATTGTGTACCTATTTAACCATTCGAAAGCGAACAATTCACCTTTTGACTTTGGGCACTTGATGAGAAGAAATTTAGTTAAGTCGTTAACATATGTTTATCTATCATGAAAGACACCTTTTAACTTGTAAAATTTGTCTTAAATTTTAATTAACGCTCAAGTGGCCACTCGCACACATCTAATACACAAAAGATGGCATTTCATCTTAGATTGGAACATAATATATATTCTTAAAATGAACCAGATGGCGTGATGAAACTTGTATATATATATATATATATATATATATATATATATATATATATATATATATATATATATACACATTTTTTTTGGAGGGGGTTGAGCTCAACAGTTTTTTTCTAGCAAAACACAGAAATAGAAGGGCTTTAATTAGTCACAACTCACAATGACAGCACTAGTCAATTAGTATTTGTCTGACTTTAATCCTGTTAGTCCCGTTATTATGTTGTTTAAATGTAGCCCAGATCATAAAACCTATTTCCTTTCAACACCTAAGACATCCTGACCTTCGCCTTGACCCAATGACCCCTTTAAAGAGATAGGATGACATATTGGAAAGTGTCATAGTACATCTGATGTTTCTTTGAATTATATTTGGATTTTTTTTAACTCAAATACTTATTAAATCTCTATCTATATCTATCTATCTATCTATCTATCTATCTATCTATCTATCTATCTATCCATCTATCTATCTCTATCTATCTTGATATTTTACAATGATCTGTCTATCTATCTATCTATCTATCTATCTATCTATCTATCTATCTGACTCTCAATCTCTTCTGCTATCTATGAATATCTCATGACTATCTATCTATGTATGTATCTATCTATCTATCTATCTATCTATCTATCCAGATGGTTGAATATTTTCTATTTTTTCATTGTGAGTGTGCCACCTTTTCCATTTTTTATCTATCTATCTATCAATCCATCCATCTATATGTATATTTTAAGTAAATCTATCTATCTATCTATCTATCTATCTATCTATCTATCTATCTCTATCATTCTATCTATCTATGTGTATATTTTAAGATTATCTATCTATCTATCTATCTATCTATCTATCTATCTATCAACAGATGGGTGAATAAAATACCTTTTGCATTTTTATCTATCTATTTGACTCTCTCTCTCTATATATATATATATATATATATCATGTCTATCTATATAGCTATCTATTATCTATCTTTATGTCTATTACCAACCTATAGAACCTTCTACAGAAATAAAGGAGCTATCCATAGTGTAGAACATTACTTTATGTTCTTGTAACTGTAAGTTCTTTGCAGGTAATCCGATACTTCAAACAACGCACATGTTTTTGACACAAAAAATGAAATATAGTACTGATCCAAAACACAATAATTGAAGCCACACTCTTCACCTTCATTCTCCAAGAAATTCAACACATTTTTCTCCAACATATTACCCTCCTCGTATTACCCAACAAGAAGAATCTTTCCTGAAGTGTCTTAAAAGTTCCACTGCGATCTCATATCTCACGTCTGTAACTTAAAAAAATAAATAATTAGTTGACAACGTCTAATTAGTTTTATGTTCAAAAAATAATTCTGTTTCTTTTTTCTTCCTCCAATTTAGGCTACATTAAAAAAAAATGTCTCCAATTGATAATGCAGGCCGCTGAGCGTTATTTTGTTGTATCGTGCGGCACTTTTCAAAGGGTAGTGTGATATATTTTAGAAAAGAGATCAAGCTGTGAAGGTTTGCGTGTCTTCTCTCCACTAAACTAAGCTCTTGTCAATCAAGCCAGCCCCCATCCAATCATCATAGCTCTTTCCTGAAAGCACATCATCCTGCTGTGCTTTTATACATCACACTGCAGTATGTTTTGATGCATTTTCGCTATCACTTTTAGGGCTGTGAATTAGAAGAACATAATACAGAAAACTGCTCTCCCAAACAGTTGCTTCCTCCAACGCTGGCCGCGGTTTTGCATACATTGCCTCTGCTATTCCAGCACCAAAACCCTAATAATGAAATAAACAGAAAACAATAAGTGAGTTACTTTGCATCCATCTTACCTGGAGATCAGGATCTCTTGATTTAGTGTGCACCCTGGTGGTGACAGGTATCAATGCTCTCTGTGCAATGAGTTAACCCATACATATCATTTAGGACAGGTTTCTTTCCAAAAGCTGCTGCACACATTATAAAGAATGTAATAGCACAGACACTGCTATGATGCACATGGACTGATGAACAGTTTGCACACATTTCTATGCTACATATTAGGCAGTAAGAATACTGACATAGGGAATGTCATTAAAGTTTATGTACTCCTCTTATGACATATATTATATACTGTGTACATATAGTAGCATATACTGTGATGGAGCATATTATATGGTATGTATAGTAGTATATTTGTTGCAGTATATATTTTGCTAGAGAGCATATAAGTATAGTTCACTTAGTTCTGTGATGGTACCTACTATATATCACACCAACTCTTTTCATCCATGTCCTCCCCCATTCCTTGGTTGAACATATTTCTTTTTTAAACCACACTCCTTAACTATATAACAGTGTGTGTGTGTGTGTGTGCGTGTGTGTGTGTGTGTGTGTGTGTGTGTTTTCTAGTATATACAAGGCTACAGAGCATGTTGTATGATGTGCATAGTAGTATATGTGATGTTATGGTGCATATTACTAAAGTACTGCTATAGCAAATGGTATGCCAGTTCATAGACTTTTGTTATGGTACATATTATGTGGTGTGTTTGTGTATTTGTGTGTGTCCATTATTCTGCACATGTCTTAAGTGCATATCTATATAGTAGTATATAAGGGGTCTTTATGTGTGTCTGTGTGTGTCCACGCTTCTGCATGCGTCTGAGTGCATATCTATGGTATATAGTAGCATATCATATATATATATATATATATTAGTTGTGTGGTGTCCATACCTAAGTCTGTCCATGTTTTTCATGTGTCTGAGTGCATATCTACATAGTAGTATATAGTAGTATAGTAGGTGTGTGTGTCCATGTGTGCCTGTGTGTGTGTTCATGTTTCTGTATGTTTCTGAGTGCATATATATATATATATATATATAGTAGTATATAGTGGTTGTGGGTGTCCGTACCTATGTGTATCCATGCTTCTACATGTGTCTGTGTGCATATCTATATAGTAGTATTTAGTTGGTATGTATGTGTGTCCATGCCTGTGTGTGTCCATGCTTCTGCATTTGTATGAGTGAATATATAGTAGATGTGTCCATGTGTGTGTCCGTGCTTCAGCATGCGTCTGTATGTGTATCCGTGTAATAGTATATAAACTGCTATTTTGCACATTTTATGCCATGTATGGTCGTGTGCAGTATATAAACTACTATGGAACATAATATTTATAATCAATGGTACATGCTAGCAGTATGCTAGTACATAAAGTACTATGGTAAATATATGATACATAGTAGTAGTACATATGGAAAAGCATATGTAGTATAATTAACCATTGATACTAGTGACCTATAATTCTACGGTACATATATTGTATAGGTGCATGTAGAGAACACAAGACTCCTCCAGTAGGATAGCATGAAATGCATACTGGAAAGTTACAATGTAGCAATCCTTCCCATCACATTCTGCTTTATAAGTTTGAAAAGGTTATTTCTTCCTGATCTTGTGGTAACTGTCCAGCTTAACTTCTAAAGTGGAATTGTACAATTCAATGATTGAAGCCTTTTGCAGCAATGCCCGTTAGGTGCCATCAGGAACAAGTGGGTATCATATGTACCAGCTCAGCCTATCTTAAGTTTCTCTGAGAAAAGCAAATTTTATGAATCCAAACACATCAATATCACCTTACCATGGTGTATTTAGATAAAGATGATATGTGTATTTTACACTGGGTTGGGACCAAATTATTTGGTGTTCTTGTCTGCCCCAGTGCTTCTGAAGACACATTTCTGAAAAAACAGATGGAAAGTTTAATAGTACTTGCATGAAAAATAATCCCTAAAATAATAGGTTCTATTGATCTTGGAAATTGCCTGCTACCTCCTGCTAACACGTTGTTATCGTTCTTCTTACATATTCGATCGCATCACTTGCTGTTTTGTGGGCAATTTGGTTTCTATACCAGGAGGTGGGGGTTAGAAAAAAAAGACAACCGGAGTTAGACTTCAGTGGCTATGATAGGACATTGGTCAACATCGATGACAGCAGAGAATGCTGCAGCCTGTACGCTCTGAATCCTCAAGCCATGCATTTGCAAACAGAAGAGGATTGAGTGGAGGCATACGCATCCTGCTGTTGTCAGGCAGTGACTGAAGATCCATGCCTCTGCAAATTTATCAATCAGTCTGCTGTGGCCACTGTGATCTTTGCTACTCTATAAAAACACAGAACAAAGAGGCCGAAGACTCCTGTCCTGCTTCTCTCCACTCCTACACTAGTCAAATTCTGCTTTTTCAGGAACTAACCAGTTCCTACCTTAGGGGGCCTAAATCTTCTAACAAAGATGAGCTATTTGGCAGTTTCTTTTATTTAAACCCTAAAGCTGGTCAAAGACATGGTGATTGTTTTTTCCTTTTTTTCTCATAATTACCCAGTATCTATCACTCTGGGAAAAACTTTTCCCGTCAAATTACATGTGTTGTCTTCAATAAAAAGAAAAGTAGGATATTGTAATCAGCATCTATGATCAGAAAAGAAAAATGTATCACATCGATAAATCTTTTCAGCAAACGATCCGTGAACAATGTCTAGGATTTGACCGAAATGTTGTCCATTTGCATAACATTTTATAGGATAGAATTAATAAATCACTACGATTGAATTCTACTGTTTTGAGTGCCTTGATATTGATACACTTGATCTAATTCCTAGCTGCCGACATCTTAAAGTGGTTCTCCAACTATAAGGACGCCCCCTTCCCACTCGAAGCTCCCCCATACTGTTGCATCATTCAGCTGACTCTAAACAGTGTAGCAACAGGAAGGGAAATGCCAATTTTGGAAACCAGTGAATAAAGGAACGAACAGATGTTCTGCTCACATTTTAACCTATACACCATGTAACATTTCAGAGTGCTACTTTCTGTGACCATAGTAAAGGTGGAGCAAGTATATTTTACATGTCTGTGGCTACCTTAGTAGCTCTAAGCATGAGCTACATACAGTGATTTCCATGGTATACAGTCTGCTCATAAACTATTTCAGTACTGGCTTTGTAGCTCAACCTCAACTTGGACATCACAGTTCATTTTATGATATTTTATTTCAACTTATTGCTATATGATTAGTGCCTAGAGATCACTACTTATATGAACATAATGGGTTAATTTGACACCTCTCCACTCTAAACACTTGAGAACTGGTCTTCTACCCTACAGTACAGGAAAAAGGAATCCATATCAACCCAAAAATTACACTTCTGTTGTCTCCTGTGCTGATCATGTCATATCAGTTTTAGACCTGAGCCATATTTGCAGACTCTGCAAAAACTTCAATCTGTTTTGGCAATACATATAATTACTTTAGAATATAACTGATCCTTGGTAGTACCTATTATAGATTAGTCTTATATTTTTATTTCTCCTTTTTACTGCTCTTTGAATCAATTTTCTGAAAGAATATTAATCTCCCGATATGTAGTACACTGTAGTTATTTTACCATTGTGGTCCAGTTACAGTGATTTTATAGCTATATAGTACTTATTGATAGTTAATTTTATTATAAAAAAAGCAAGTTTATTAAGTCTTTTCTCTACAAATTATAATTCATGAAAAACCCAGCTTGACCACAAAAGAGTAAATCTCACTAAAAGTTCACCTGACAGGTCTTGATTTATAGTTACAAGTGGGAGGAGAACAAATCCAGTTAAATAATTGAATTAACAAAACCATTTTTATAGTGTGCCTATTATTTCAAAATTAGTTCACATAGAGCTTACATAAATGCTAGCATACAGTATAATGTACTTAAAGAGATTTTCTGGTCAAAACTGAAAACTACATTTTGCCTTAGCATTGGCTTCTTATTTTTTAAATAATTTAGTGGACAAATATCACTCAATATCAGCTTCATAATCAGTTCATTAAATCAAAAATATTTTCATATTTGTGTAGGACTGCACTGGAACCTCTGCCCACAGCACTATGTGGCCTTAAGGAACTTTTCACTCGCCATTAAAGATGAGTGAATTTCTTAAAATTTGATTCTTGTTCGATTTGGCCAAATCATGAATCCAATTTAATTCAGGTCCGAATAAATGATACCTGAATCAAAAGTGCTCTGATAGGCCTTTAAAAGTCTCTCTCTCTCTTTCTCTTTCTCTCTCAAAAATGTAAACATAAAAAATTCTGATTTTAACAATTTTACATTAAAAAAAAAAAATTTGGGTCAGTTGATTTTGTTGATTCACTCATCTCTATTCACCACCCACTTTCATTCTGTGTTGTATAAAGAATAAGACTGGGGTAGCCCATGACATGATCCACTATGGTTGGCCATACACCTGCTTTCCCAATCTCACGAATGCACAAATAGGTCAACTTGGCCCAGCATGTATTATCAAAGAGGAGAGGAGAGTAAGGCCACTTTCACACAAGCGGCAGCACGGATCCGGCGGGTGAAGGGTCCCGCCAGATCCATGCTGCCGCTCCAGCAGAGGTCGCTGTGAGGAATCTTTCTATGTGCGCGCCGTCCTCCTCCTCCTGTGCTGTGCGGGGCTGCCAGGAGCATGTAAGTATGTCTGTGTATGCGACACTGTGTCTAAGTGACAGGTGTGGTGTGCAGGTGACAGATCCGTCATGAACTCCATTGAAAGTCAATGGAGGACGGATCTGTTTACTAGTGTGTCACACCAAACGGATCTGTCCCCATTGACTTGCATTGGGGGTCATTCCGGATCCGTCTTGGTGAGGATGCTCAGACCAGAGAGCAAACCGCAGCATGTTGCAGTTTTCTCTCCGGTCTGTATACTGAAGAGAACTGAACGGAATGCATTTAGGACCACTCCATTCTCTTTAGTTAAGTTTTGTCCCCATTGACAATGAATGGGGACAAAACTAAAGCGTTTTATTCCGGTATTGAGCCCCTATGACGGAGCTCAATACCGGAATAGCTAAACGCTAGTGTGAAAGTAGCCTAAGCCAGACATATGATGTGGCAGCTTATCTCCCCTAAGAACAAAGAGATCAGACTCCAATAGCACTATCCTTCTTTCCCTCAATATCTACTACCGGGTGTAGATTGCAGGCCCTTATAAACAGTAGATAGACAGCCGGTCCATCAGAAAACAGTGGGTTCAGTCGACATGTGCGGCCATCTTAAGGCCTGTCCAAGGCTAGTACTAAGAAAGACCTGACAGAACATGCAGAAGCTATTGGGTCAATGTAGTAGGGCAGCAGGTAACAGCAAGTAGTTAGGTGGGTACATTTTTGTGGGCAAAACTCAAGTTTTTATTTGTGCTCAGAACATCTCTTTGCGATATGGTTTACTATTTCTTTTTTTTAATCGAGCAATAATTATGACAATGAGAAACATTTGTATTGTGCTTTTCTCACATGGGGAACTCAAGTGTGAGGATGGTTGTGTAGCTGCCATTATAGGCAATCATCCAATTTACCATATCTATTTGTTAATTTGGAGGTGTAATCCAGTAGGATGTAGCATCCAGTGGAGTACCCAGAGGAAGTGCACATAAACATAAGAAGAATATGCATTTAGATGTTGTTCTTGGTTAGGTATCAACCCAGAGCCCCATCATTATAAGACACCAGTGCCAACCACTGATCTGCCATGCGGCCCAGAACAATAATTAGATGACCTTACTGCCCATACAGCTTTTTCTGACTTTCCATGGACAGTTTAGAATGGATATTGCTATAAAGCATAAACTGACTCATGTAAGTGCCTGTTGCAAAATATTGCATGTTAAATATAAAAAACAACTGAGAGGACTCATTATGAGACCAAATGGTTCTTACTCTGAATGTAAGTAATGAATATAGGCATAAATTAATTGTATTCTCTACATATTAGAACTGCAAAAGTAATGTTAACAAAGTCAATGCAGAAAGTAGACTGTACTCTCATAGAGAACCAATGGATAGAAGTTTAAATATTCATTCAGGTTCATAAGATAGGAGAATATAGTCACCAGGATTGAGATTTATAGCAAATGTGGCTGACTCTCCTCCTAGAGAATCAATGGAGAAGATTATTTTGCTCATCTCGAGCTATAACCAGTAATAGCCGCTAAGACAAGAATTCACTGAACCAGATAAAGCTTAATGTTGATTGGTTGCTGTGGATTATTACACATTAGTATCATGATAGGCAAAGAAAATGTAGAGCAATTGTCAGTAGTGAACTGATGTTTTATGAATGGATCTATCCCCCTTCACATTTCTCTGGGATGCAAACACAATAGCTTTTGTTATATATATATGTTAGATTTGTTTTTTTTCACTTTTGGGATCTGCTCAAATTAAGTTATCAAGTCAGTTTACAATGACTGAAACCATACAGCACAAAGATCAAATCAGACAAGACAAGATTTGCATTTATTTCTATAATTTAAATTGTTCTTATGTCATTATATTATTATATTAAATAAAGTCTATTCATGTGATAACATTAGATATAAAGCACAGTTAGCTATGGCATGATGAGACTAGCATAGCTATAATAATAATAAATCATCCAATAATTTTGATGTTCGTGTTTCTTTCAATTAATCGACTGCTCCATTATAGTTAGATTATTGAAATTAATTCTACACATTGAAAATTGTCGAACTTAAATCCCCAACCATTTTATCCATTTTTCCAGCAAGGTGAAATTATTAATCACAATTTGTCAGATTGTCCAATTCAATCAAAATTATAAAGAATCACATTCAATATTTCTAAGGATTAATATAATTTTATTGATTTTCTATACTGGTTTTGGTATCATTGAATCAATACGCATAGTAACAAAGAATTGATAATCTTTATTTGTGAAATATTGTTACATCTGTTGTGAGCCTAAGTTTGACTCCTAGTTTCGGACTTTATATTTTTTATTTGTAAAACAAAAAAAAATGGGTGACATAGTTTGTTTTATGACTTCAGATATGGTAATATAAGAGGATAATGTAACAGTGACTTAACAAGTTCCATATAAAAACACAAATCAGATATCCAGTCATCAATGAATGAAACTCAAAGCCAAGACAAGGTTTGCTACGCCAAATTTATTCACCTCATTTATTTCAAATGTTGAAACACATGAGGGTAATTAGCAAAATAGTTAACCGTTTATACTACTCCTATAAAAAAAAGTTGTAAAACCACTTCAAACTTTACATAACTTTTATTTTGTTCGCGATTAAAAAAACTACTAAATCTTGACAAGTTATAAAACAATGTGCTCCAAGTATTCAAAAGAGGGAAATAGCTTGAAAAAACACTCCTTTATGTTGAATTTTTCCTTTTTTTCACATATAAAACCACCTTTTAATCAGCATTTCTGATGACAGGGAAAATCAAGCTCTATAAACTCCATGCTGTGTATGCTGGGATAAAAAATATATGGTTGCAATTTTACAAGTAGGAAGTAACCAGTGGTGGTGAACTTTGATTAGGTGTATATTATTCATTTACATGAATTCTTTAAAAAAAAAGTTTTGTTTGAAGCTTGCAAATCACAGCAAGGACACAAGTTGCATAAAACATTATGTGTGAGATGAGAGCAGCAAAGCTCCATGCAGGATTCCTTATGAGGGAGACAATTTTTTCATCCACTCACTTAGAACTTATTTTCAAGTTGTACATAAAATAGGTATAATGTTATATAATCTTGTACTCTTGTATAAAGAAATACCTTTATACAAATTGGAATACCTTAAAGAAATACCTTTATACAAATTGATCATTTTTATTCTAAAAAAAATGAATACTTCTGATACATAAGCACTGTATTTATATACAAATTATATAGGCCCATTCTAGCATATAGATATAGAAATCCATGATAGAATCAAATATGTTTCATTACAATATCTGCAATTTCATTTTTTTAAATAAATCAATGAATATATTTTTTACCAATTTTAGAACAGATATATACAAGTATTGTAAAACCTAATTATGTCATTGAAATATTGCATTTATGTCACTGAAATATTTTTAAAGTCATTACAAAAGCTTTATTTCATTATTTTTTTTTTAACTAAGCAAGTTAATGAAATGCTAGGAGCTTTTTTGTTATATATGTATGCCATTGAATATGTTTACATTGTGTTCATATTACTTACTATTTTGTTTATATAAATGGTTATGTTATATGTTTAAACTCCCCTTTTTAAGTACAATTCGTTCCTTTTTATTATATAACATTTTATTCTGGAATGAAATTATCAGTTATTAAACTCATAAATGATATAAATGTTTATAAAGAATAAAACAATTTTTTTTAAAAAGTCATATGGTAGCAAAACAAAATTGTAACAAATACACCTGTTTTATTAGAATTGCATTGTTTGCAAACATAATCTAATTATTCTTTTTTTAAATATTCATTTTTTTCCATTGCTTTTCGTATAAATGACATGGAATACATTTGCAGAAAAAAGGGTTCTCAGTGAATACATGAGAAGACACAAATTTGGATTTCTCTCTTAAAACACATGTTGAAGAACAAAAAGGGAAAGCCTTTTGCCCTTTAGCCTTTGTAGCCAAATAATGCTTTTCTGTCTCCATGCATTTTTATTGTTTGCGAAAACATTTTGCATTTTCAACTAGGCATGTCTAAACTAAATACACCAGACGTGCCATAAGTCAAATGAATAAAAATCTATGAGCCACCTCCAGTGACTTCTATAGCGAGGAGATCAGCCATGCCTCTAAAACTAAAATCTAGAAATATGTTTCTACCTCTGTTAGCACTGTTAGACAACTATTCATATAGCTTACATCTGTTATAAACGTAATGTGCTTTAATGTGTGAAACCTTTTTTGTGTACTCCAATTGAAGGTTCATTTTTACAATGGTCCAGTGCAGTCATTTTTGAACTTATATTTTGTAAGAACTTTAAATGAGTTGTATTAAAAATGTCCTTTTATACAATTAAAAGATATTCAATTATAAAAAAACAACCTCAAAGGCTAAAATTTTACCATTGATTAAACATACTAAAATATACATGTATGTTTCTTAATTACATAATATATGAGCATTAATAGAGATTTATAAAAAGTGTTAATGAAGTGACTTTAGATAGCTAATATATGTTAAGAATGTACATAGATAGATATGAGATAGATAGATAGATAGATAGATAGATAGATAGATAGATAGATAGATAGATTTAGATAAATACTGTGGTGATGGAGAGCTAGACAAAAGGTAGTGAGATATATAGATCATAACTATAAATATTTAACAGGCATAGATACATTTTTGTAATAGATAGATAGATAGATAGATAGATAGATAGATAAAAACTGATATAGACAGAGACATGCATATGATAGATGGTATGTATGTATATGTGTGTAAATCTGAATGCATACAGGTATCCTTTTATAATTCCTTTGTGTATTGTTGGCCAATACACAATTAAACACAAAATTAAACACATTAGTGTTCAAAAGGACTAAGGTATAAAAGCAGTGGAAAAAAAACAGAAAAACTAAGTTTTCAAGCTTTCACCTGCCTGAAGAAGAATCTTCTGACTGTGAGTCCCGAAAGCGTTTAAATAATTTCTTTTATGGTTTGCCAATATAAGTATTGCTGTTATAACACAAAAGTATCTAGCATCATACATTATTTCTAGAAATATAACAGAGATATTTTCTTGTTTGGTACCTTATACAGATAGACCACAGATTATTTAAATGAATACCCCAACCTTCCAACTCCTATTGTTAAGCATGAATAGGTTAATGTATCCATATAACATTATTGCCTATAACATAAACCTGTTTACTGTCTGCCCTCTAGTTTTTGCTAACTACTTGAATTTATCCACCACAGTCTACAATTTATACAACATTTATGAACAATATATTTGGCATCTAGTTATATATGTATAGGGATTCTACATGTGTGCACTGTAGGTGTGTGTGTGTGTGTATATATATATATATATATATATATATATATATATATAGAGAGAGAGAGAGAGAGAGAGAGAGAGAGAATGAGAGAAAAGTAGATAGGTGACTAACTAAGTAGATAGAATGTATCTATATATATATATATAGAGAGATTATATATATATATATATATATATATATATATATATATATATATATATACTGTATAAATTGAGAGAGAGAGATAATAGATAGCTGACTAACTAGTAGATAGAATATATATATATATATATATATATATATATATATATATATATATATATATATACACACTAGCAGATGGACTTGGCTTCCCCGGGAATATTTCATCTATTTCATTTAATGATTGCGTGTGTGTCATTAAAAGATATCGAGAATTACCTCTACAGCATCCCGCCTCCTTAACAGTGACCTCCACAGCCCAACCCTTAACACTGACCCCCCCACAGTGCCCCGTCTCCTTAAAATGGGAACTCCACAACAGCCCAACCTATTTTTTGTCTAAACTGCTGGACAGAGAAATAGGAGACTAACATTACTGTTATCAAGTGTCATTTGCTCATTGCAAATGACACTTGGTTTAATAGGGTGATTTCTGGTGACAGAAACCCTTTAACTTTGACCTTCACAGCAGCCTTCACTTTTAACAGTGAGTTCCACAGCACCCACCCCCTTGACAGTCCACAGGAGCCACCCCCTTAACTGACCTCTACAGCACCCACCCCTTAACTCTGACCATAGGTTACATTCCCCTTAACTGACCTCCATCATTCCTGGCTTCCATGACAGAGATCTCCACAGCAACTGCCCCTTTAACAGTGACTGTCACAGTACCCCACTCCTTTAACAGTGACCTCACACTACCCCGCTGCCCCTTTAATAGTGGCCTCCACAGTCCCCTCCTCCTGTCACAGTGACCTCCACAGTGCCCACCCCTTTAACAGTGACCTCCACAGCAGCCTTCCCCCTTAACAGTAACATCCACAGTGCCCTCCCCTTTAACTTTCCACAGCAGCCTTCCCCTAGGGTGGCCAGAGGTCCATTTTTAGGCTGGACAGTGCGACTTTCAGACTCTCTGTCTTCCGTCCGGTGCAGGGCCTGGATGGACACAGGGATGTCCTTTTGAACAGCTCACTCTCAGACAGCAGCACTGTGCAGTCTGAGCATTAGCTGCAGGAAGAAAGTCACCCTCCCTCCCACCCCTGCAGCTGACAGAAGTTGCTTTTTACCTTCATTTTTTCAATCCCCGTCGGCTACGGAGTGGGAGGGGCGTGGTCTGACTGGGTTGGGGCGTCGCTTAGCGGGACCTGGGGCGGGGCTTTTAAGTCCTTCTTTTGAGGGTGGCCTGAGTTACAGGCCGATGCCATGGTAATTTATGAGGAAACACAGTGGGTAGCAGTGAAAGAAAACATCTTTTATTACTACTGAACGGTAAATATGTGAAATTTACATTTTATTAGGTAATTATTGACGATGAATTGGTCTAAAACATAAGTTATATTTATGGTAATCCGAATACCCCAGTGTCATCCACAGAGCTCTGCCCCTTTAAAGCTGAGCTACAGCAGTGAAGAAAACTGGCTGGGTTGTTATGGAAACCTGGTGTGAAACTGTCTGTATGTGGAGGTTAAGGGCCTGTGAGCTTCTATTGGCTGATAAGGGTCATGTGACCAGGCTTCTATTGGCTAATGCATTTTTTGGGAATATCTCAGGAACAGTATGGCCTGGAGAGTTGTGACCCATTCTAAAAACGTTCCTGGACACCTGATGTACCAAATTTCGTGATTGTAGCAGCGACGGTGCGGATTCCTTTAGCGGACATATACACATACATACATACACACATACATACACTCAGCTTTATATATTAGACAGAGAGAGAGAGAGAGAGCACATTTTTTGAGATTTGTTTCATGTGCAATTCATCAAATATTTCCAAATATTTGATTTTTTTCCAAATATGCTCTACTCATCAGGAGTAGATAGTGTTTAAACACACACATAAACGGAGGAAGATTCCAGCCCCTGTTTATACACACATGTGTTAATGTCATTTAGAAACAGTTGCTTGCTCTGCACAAGCATCCAAAAATGATGCTTCAATGGAGCAGAATGCCTGCCTATATTTATGCACACACAACTGTTATTTGTGAGAAACAATGGCTTGTTCTGGATGAACAAGGAAAAAATCTAGTGTAGATGTGAAAAGTTTAGGGGTGGGCAATAGTGTCAAGTGGCCGCAATAGTAGAGGTGGTAGAAGTAGCACAGCATGGAACAGACACGACTGTAGATGTGTGTGACGCTGTTTAGGAGTAGTAGTAGTAGTAACGGCTTTGTAGTGGTAATAGTAGTGGCAGAAGGGTAACAGAATTGGCAATAGGAGGATTAGCAGCAGGGAATAGCAGGTGTGGTGGTGTCAGCAGCCATACGGCACGGGATATAATAGTAGGCAGGCTGACAGTGGCGAATGATAACTTTTTCCATTTGGTTGTAACAATGCCACCTGCTGTGCTCAAAACCTTCTCTAAGATGACACCGGAGGCTGGGCAAGACAGTACAGACAGAGTATATGGGGCCAGTTCTGTTTTAACATGCCTGCCCATGGATAACATGCCACCACTGGAGAAAGGCCAGAGTCCAGGTAGGACTGACCCTGGGTGTTGAGGTAATATTTCTCTGTCAGCCTTGGGTTGTACATGGAAAAATGTCTCTATTATGTTAATTATACCGATCTGGCTGCTTCAACGGCTTTTGCTGCTTGTGATACCAGAGACATGGGGGATGGGTGACTCTGCAAGTTTTCTGCAAATTTCAAGTGGCAGATATCTGCTTGCCGAAAGCTTTGGCAAGCTCAGTACATAGTGTATCCTAGTAATTAAGTAATTTGCCCTCTCTTTTGGCAACAGGAAAGCATTCCCCCATTTTGCTTTGATAAGGGTCTGAAAGAATGGCAATCCAGTAATAATCAGACTTCTTGATGGTATGGATATATGTCTTGTTGTGTACACAAGCAACAATACAGCTAGCCATTCTGGCTAGCATGCCCGAGGACCCAGTTCTTTCCAGCTCTGCCCCTCAATGATCATCATGGCCAGTGTCATCATCATTACCAGCTTCGTCATCCTGCAGAAGAGATGACTCCTCTTCATACTTCTCCTCCACCAGTGGTAGCTCCTCATCTCCTATATAGGAGGAGGCAAGGCCAGATTTGAGGGGGGGCAATATTTCATCTTTTGCCATAGGCAACAGAAAGGTCACGTGCACCCCTGGAAGTACATGGTCTTCTGCATTAATCCGTCTACTAACTAAATGTCTTTGAACTATGGGAGGCATTTGTTAAAGGTTATCCAATTTCTCAAACAGCCCCCCCATGTGTCGGGCCCCTCACAGGTAATATACTTGCATGGCTCCCCACTCCCTTAGCCGCTCCTGGTCCCCGCACTGCGACTGCTTCTTCTTCCTGTACACGAATAAAAAACATCCGGTGTCGGGGAGAGTAGTCAATGGCAGGCAGGGATGAGGACGAGCCTCCCTAGCATGTGGGTGATGCTAGGTAGGCTCGTCCCATCCCTGCCTGCCATTGGCTGCCAGGGGCGGATTGGCCATAGACCTTAAAGGGAAATTTCCCAGTGGGAAATATATATATACAGTATAGACCAAAAGTTTGGACACACCTTCTCATTCAAAGAGTTTTCTGTATTTTCATGACTTTGAAAATTTTAGATTCACACTGAAGGCATCAAAACTATGAATTAACACATGTGGAATTATATACTTAACAAAAAAGTGTAAAACAACTGAAATATGTCTTATATTCTAGGTTCTTCAAAGTAGCCACCTTTTGCTTTGATTACTGCTTTGCACACTCTTGGCATTCTCTTGATGAGCTTCAAGAGCTAGTCACCTGAAATGGTATTCCAACAGTCTTGAAGGAGTTCCCAGAGATGCTTAGCACTTATTGGCCCTTTTGCCTTCACTCTGCGGTCCAGCTCACCCCAAACCATCTCGATTGGGTTCAGGTCTGGTGACTGTGGAGGCCAGGTCATCTGGCATAGCACCCCATCACTCTCCTTCTTGGTCAAATAGCCCTTACACACCCTGGTGGTGTGTTTGGGGTCATTGTCCTGTTGATAAATAAATGATGGTCCAACTAAATGCAAACCGGATGGAATAGCATGCCGCTGCAAGATGCTGTAGTAGCCATGCTGGTTCAGTATGCCTTCAATTTTGTATAAATCCCCAACAGTGTCACCAGCAAAGCACCCCCACACCATCACACCTCCTCCTCCATGCTTCACGGTGGGAACCAGGCATGTAGAGTCCGTCCGTTCACCTTTTCTGCGTCGCACAAAGACACAGTGGTTGGAACCAAAGATCTCAAATTTGGACTCATCAGACCAGAGCACAGATTTCCACTGGTCTAATGTCCATTCCTTGTGTTCTTTAGCCCAAACAAGTCTCTTCTGCTTGTTGCCTGTCCTTAGCAGTGGCTTCCTAGCAGCTATTTTACCATGAAGGCCTGCTGCACACAGTCTCCTATTAACAGTTGTACAGATGTGTCTGCTGCTAGAACTCTGTGTGCCATTGACCTGGTCTCTAATCTGAGCTGCTGTTAACCTACGATTTCTGAGGCTGGTGACTCGGATGAACTTATCCTCTGCAGCAGAGGTGACTCTTGGTCTTCCTTTCCTGGGGCGGTCCTCATGTGAGCCGGTTTCTTTGTAGCGCTTGATGGTTTTTGCGACTGCACTTGGGGACACTTTCAAAGTTTTCCCAATTTTTCGGACTGCCTGACCTTCATTTCTTAAAGTAATGATGGCCACTCGTTTTTTTTTACTTAGCTGCTTTTTTTCTTGCCATAATACAAATTCAGTAATATAAATAACAGTCTATTCAGTAGGACTATCAGCTGTGTATCCACCTGACTTCTGCCCAACACAACTCATGGTCCCAACCCCATTTATAAGGCAAGAAATCCCACTTATTAAACCTGACAGGGCACACCTGTGAAGTGAAAACCATTTCAGGTGACTACCTTTTGAAGCTCATCAAGAGAATGCCAAGAGTGTGCAAAGCAGCAATTAAAGCAAAAGGTGGCTACTTTGAAGAACCTAGAATATAAGACATATTTACAGTTGTTTCACACTTTTTTGTTAAGTATATAATTCCACATGTGTTCATTCTACAATTTTCATAGCCACGAAAATACAAAAAACTCTTTGAAAGAGAAGGTGTGTCCAAACTTTTGGTCTGTACTGTGTATATATATATATATTAGGGTTGCAACGGTATGAAATTTTCACAGTATGATAACCGTCTCAGTAAATACCGCGGTATTACGGTTATCATGGTATCACAGTTTGTTACATATATTATTAAAAGATACACTAATCCTTAAAGAAGAATACAAGCAAAGTTTTTTTTGTTCAATTAACTATTACTACTGTACTGCAGTGTATTTTCTGATTGTAAGACTGGTCAAGCTCCTGCCTTTAGCAGGAGCTTGAACAGGCTTACCTCTACCATGGCAAGCTGGACGAAAGCGTCCGGTTGCCATGGTAACCATCGGGACGCTGCCACAGCAGAGCAGCGTCCCGATGGGAGGGAGCTCTCTCCCTCTCACTGGCCCCACCATCGGAGCGCTGCTGCAGCGCCCGATGGGAGAGGGAGGGAGCGCCCTCCCTGTTAACCCTTCCATGCCGTGGTCCTTATGGACCGCGGCATGGAAGGGGTTAAACGGCCGACATCGCTGCCAGCAGCGATGCCGGTTGTTTGAAGCAGAGTGTCAGCTGTATGCTGACACTCTGCTTCAACCGCTTGGCCATCCTGGAAATTGAGGGGGGGGGGTAAATGAAAAATACAGTTTGGGGAAGGAGAGGGGGGGGGGAGAATCGGGGGCACCCGGGCCGGGGCACTTTTGGATTACCTTTACAGGATCTGATCCCCGCAGTCTCGGACTGCGGAGGATCAGATCCTTACAGCCAGCCCCCGTATCCTGTGATTGGCTAGTCTGAACAGACTAGCCAATCACAGCGATCGCCATTATGGGGGGAGCATGGCTCCCCCCGAGGCCTTTACTGTGGATGGATGGCTGTATTTCACAGCCGCCATCGCAGCATGTAAACCCCGCTGCACTGCGCAGCGGGCGTTTACATGCAGGACATACCGGTACGCCCTGTAGCGCGAACTACCTCGCGCCCAGGATATAACGGTACGTCCACTCCACTCCTATCATGTCGCCAAGGGGTTAAAATGATAAAGGCCACCTACTTTAAGCTGCACAGTGGGGTGGTGTTCTCGGAGATGGGAGAACAGGTTTGAGGTATTCCCTCCTTTAGCTGCCACTTCACGACCACATTGCTTACAAATTGGATTTCCATCCTCACGTGCGTTTGGTGGGTATCCAAAGTAGTCCCACACTGCTGACTTTAGTTTAGTCTTTTTTTTAGGAGGACAGAGACTTGTTAAATCTGCACGCTCTGCCATTTTTACCGCTGTGTGCTTAATTAGCTGAAACGGAGCGGAATTGCACATGCGCGGATGAGTTTCTCAGCAGGGTCACCTTTTACCGGTAATAAGCAAATGCCCACGGTTTGATAACTGTGCATTCCAATATCGTGGTATATCGTGGAACCCACGGTTTGATAACCGTGCATTCCAATACCGTGGTATATCGTGGAACCGGTTACCGCTGCAACCCTAATATATATATATATATATATATATATATATACATATACACTACCATTCAAAAGTTTAGGGTCACTTAGAAATTTCCTTATTTTTGAAAGAAAAGCACTTTTTTTTCAATGAAGATAACATTAAATTAATCAGAAATGAACTCTATACATTGTTAATGTGATAAATGACTATTCTAGCTGCAAACGTCTGGTTTTTAATTCAATATCTACATAGGTGTATAGAGGCCCATTTCCAGCAACCATCACTCCAGTGTTCTAATGGTACATAGTTGTTGCTAACTGTGTAAGAAGGCTAAAGGATGTTTAGAAAACCCTTGAAAACCCTTGTGCAAGTATGTTAGCACAGCTGAAAACAATTTTGCTGGTTAGAGAAGCTATAAAACTGAATTTGTGGGTTCGATTAAACTCTCAAAATGGCCAGAAACTCGACAGTCTATTCTTGTTCTTAGAAATGAAGGCTTTTCCATGTGAGAAATTGCCAAGAAACTGAAGATTTCCTACAACGGTGTGTACTACTCCCTTCACAGGACAGCACAAAGAGGCTCTAACCAGAGCAGAAAGAGAAGTGGGAGTCCCTGCTGCACAACTGAGCGACAAGTACATTAGAGTCTCTAGTTTGAGAAATAGACGTCTCACAGGTCCTCAAGTGGCAGCTTCATTAAATAGTTCCCGCAAAACGCCAGTGTCAACATCTACAGTGAAGAGGCAACTCCGGGATGCTGGCCTTCAGGGCAGAGTGGCAAAGAAAAAGCCATATCTGAGACTGGTTAATAATAGGAAAAGATTAATATGGGCAAAAGAACACAGACATTGGACAGAGGAAGATTGGAAAAAAAGTGTTATGGACAGACAAATCGAAGTTTGAGGTGTTTGGATTACACAGAAGAACATTTGTGAGAAGCAGAACAACTGAAAAAATGCTGGCAGAGTGCATGACACCATCTGTCAAGCATGGTGGAGGTAATGTGATGGTCTGGGGTTGCTTTGGTGCTGGTAAAGTGGGAGATTTGTACAAGGTAAAAGGGATTTTGAATAAGGAAAGCGATCACTCCATTTTGCAACGCCATGCCATACCCTGTGGACAGCGCTTGATTGGAGCCAATTTACTCCTACAACAGGACAATGACCCAAAGCACACCTCCAAATTATGCAAGACCTATTTAGGGAAGAAGCAGGCAGCTGGTATTCTATCTGTAATGGAGTGGCCAGCGCAGTCACCAGATCTCAAGCCCATGGAGCTGTTGTGGGAGCAAATTAACAGCTAGAATGCCAAAGGTCTGCAATGCTGTATTTGCTGCAAATGGAGCATTCTTTGACGGAAGCAAAGTTTGAAGGAGAAAATTATTATTTCAAATAAAAATCATTATTTCTAACCTTGTCAATGTCTTGACTATATTTTCGATTCATTTTACAAATCATTTGATAAATAAAAGTGTGAGTTTTCATAGAAAACACAAAATTGTCTGGATGACCCCAAACCTTTGAACGGTAGTATATATATATATATATATATATATATATATATATATATATATACATATATACCATTTAAAGGCTTAGAAAATCTTTGCAGGTGTTTTATGTTCATTAGCCAATTAGAGTGTGACTTTTATTCTAATTTTCTGAGATGTTGACTTTTGGTTTTATTAGCTACTAGCTGAAGGACCCGGCTTCGCCCGGGTATATTTAATTTATTTCATTTACTGTTTGTGTGTGTGTGTCGTTAAAAGATATCCAGAGTGACCTCTACAGTGCCCCCCTTTAAAAATGACCTCTACAGCAGCCCGCCCCTTTAACAGTAACCTCTACAGCGGCCCGCCTCTTTAACAGTGATCTCTACAGCAGCCGCCCCTTTAACAGTGACCTCTACAGCAGCCCACCCCTTTAACAGTGACCTCTACAGCAGCCCATCCCTTTAACAGTGACCTTTACAGAAGGCCACCCCTTTAACAGTGACCTCTACAGCTGCCCGCCCCTTTAACAGTGACCTCTACAGCTGCCCGCCAATTTAACAGTGACCTCTACAGCTGCCCGCCCCTTTAACAGTGACCTCTACAGCTGCCCGCCCCTTTAACAGTGACCTCTACAGCTGCCCGCCCCTTTAACAGTGACCTCTACAGCAGCCCGCCCCTTTAACAGTGACCTCTACAGCAGCCCGCCCCTTTAACTGTGACCTCCACAGCAGCTCGGCTATTCCCCCAAACGTGAAACAGCACCCCCAGTTCCCATGAAGACACTCCACTAAACATGAGGCCACGCCCCCTGGCTCCGTGAAGACACTGAGGATAAGCTGTCTGAGTGTGAGCTACTGAAAGGGTGGACATTCCTGTGTCTGTCCAGGCACTGCGTCGGACGGAGAACAGGTAGCCAGAAAACTGGACTGTCCAGCCTAAAGCCGGACATCTGGCCACCCTAACATCAGCCTGCCCCTAGGGTGGCCAGAGGTCTTGTTTTAGGCTTGACGGTCTGGCTTTCAGACTCCCTGTACTCTGTCATGCGCAGGGCCTGGGTGGACACAGGGATGTCCTTTTGAACAGCTCACTCTCAGCAGCAGCACTGTGCAGTCTGAGCATGAGCTGCAGGGAGAAAATCACCCTCCCCCCACCCCTGCAGCTGAAAGAAGGTGATTTTTACCTATATTTTTAATCCCAGTCAAATGCGACATGGAAGGGGCATGGCCTGACTGAGTCAGGGGCGTGACTTAGAGGGATCTGGGGGTGGGGTTTTTAAGTCCTTCTTTTGACGGTGGCCTGAATTACAGGTCGATGCCATAGTAATTTAGAAAGAAGGTGGGTAGCAGTGGAAGAATACATCTTTTATTACTACTGAACAGTAAATATGTGAAATTTACATTATATGAGGTAATGATTGATGATGAATTAGTCTAAAACATAAGTTATATTTATGGTAACCGAAATACCCCTTTACCATTGTCATCCACAGTGTTCTGACTTAATGCAGACCTACAGCAGTGAACTAGCTAGGTTGTCATAGTAACCTGGTGTGAGACTGCCTATGAGCTTCTATTGGCTGATAAGGGTCATGTGACCAGGCTACTATTGGCTAATGCATTTTTTTGGAATATCTCAGGAACAGTACGTCCTGGAGAGCTGAAAACTGTTCTAAAACCTTCCCAGTCACCTGGTGAACATGTGTGCCAAATTTTGTGATTGTAGCTGCAGTGGTGCGGATTCCTTTAGCGGACATACACACACACACACATACACTCAGCTTTATATATTAGACTCGCTGAAGGACCCGGCTTCACCCGGGTATATTTAATTTATTTAATTTACTGTTTGTGTGTGTGTGTGTCATTAAAAGATATCGAGAGTGACCTCTACAGTGCCCGCCCCTTTAACAGTGACCTCTACAGCAGCCCGGCTCTTTAAAAGTGACCTCTACAGCGGCCAGCCCCTTTAAAAGTGACCTCTACAGCAGCCAGCTCCTTTAACAGTGACCTCTACAGCGGCTCACCCCTTTAACAGTGACCTCTACAGCGGCCCACCCCTTTAACAGTGACCTCTACAGCAGCCCGTCCCTTTAACAGTGACCTCTACAGCAACCCGCCCCTTTAACAGTGACCTCTACAGCAGCCCGTCCCTTTAACAGTGACCTCTACAGCAGCCCACCCCTTTAACAGTGACCTCTACAGCAGCCCATCCCTTTAACAGTGACCTTTACAGAAGGCCACCCCTTTAACAGTGACCTCTGCAGCAGCCCACCCCTTTAACAGTGACCTCTACAGCTGCCCGCTCCTTTAACAGTGACCTCTACAACTGCCCGCCCCTTTAACAGTGACCTCTACAGCAGCCCACCCCTTTAACAGTGACCTCTACTGCAACCCGCCCCTTTAACAGTGACCTCTACAGCAACCCGCCCCTTTAACTGTGACCTCCACAGCAGCTAGAGTGGCCACTGTCTTCACCCCAGAAAGCCAGACCTCACCGGCCATTCCCCCAAACGTGAAACAGCGCCCCCAGTTCCCATGAAGACACACCACTAAACATGAGGCCACGCCCCCCTGGCTCTGTGAAGACACGGAGGAGAAGCTGTCTGAGTGTGAGCTACTGAAAGGGTGGACATCTCTGTGTCTGTCCAGGCACTGTGTCGGACGGAGAACAGGTAGCCAGAAAACTGGACTGTCCAGCCTAAAGCCGGACATCTGGCGACCCTAACATCAGCCTGCCCCTAGGGTGGCCAGAGGTCTTGTTTTAGGCTGGACAGTCTGGATTTCAGACTCCCTGTCCTCTGTCATGCGCAGGGCCTGGATGGAAACAGCAGTA
This sequence comes from Rhinella marina, assembly GCA_900303285.1. Taxonomy (NCBI): domain Eukaryota; kingdom Metazoa; phylum Chordata; class Amphibia; order Anura; family Bufonidae; genus Rhinella; species Rhinella marina. Next base: position 8,082 of record ONZH01011335.1, on the reverse strand, counting down.
GCACTCTCAGCAGCAGCACTGTGCAGTCTGAGCAATGAGCTGCAGGGAGAAAGTCACCCTCTCCCCAACCCTACAGCTGAAAGAAGGGCGTGGCCTGACTGAGTCAGGGGGCGTGACTTAGAGGGATCTGGGGTCGGGGCTTTTAAGTCCTTCTTTTGACGGTGGCCTGAATTACAGGTTGATGCCATAGTAATTTAGGAGGAAGGTGGGTAGCAGTGGAAGAATACATTTTTTATTACTACTGAACAGTAAATATGTGAAATTTACATTATATGAGGTAATGATTGATGATGAATTAGTCTAAATTAGTCTAAAACATAAGTTATATTTATGGTAACCGAAATACCCCTTTACCATTGTCATCCACAGCAGTGAACTGGCTAGGTTGTCACAGAAACCTGTTGAGAAGCCTGTGAGCTTCTATTGGCTGATAAGGGTCATGTGACCAGGCTACTATTGGCTAATGCATTTATTGGGAATATCTCAGGAACGGTACATCCTTCTAAAACCTTCCCGGACACCTGATGTATGTGTGCCAAATTTTGTGATTGTAGCTTCAGCGGTGCGGATTCCTTTAGCGGACATACACACACACACACACAAACACACACACATACACTCAGCTTTATATATTAGATAAGCCATAATTATCAACAGGAAAATACATAAATGCTTGAAATAGATAACTCTGTGTGTAATAAATCTATTTAATATATGAGTTTTACTTTTTGAATTGAATTACTGAAATAAATTATGTTTTCAATTATATTTTAATTTACGAGATGCACCTATAAATATTAAGATATATACCATATTTTTCTCCCTATCAAATGCATCATCTCATAAGACACAGCTAGGTTTTAAAGGACGATAATAAGAAAAATATTTTTTTTCATTACACCACTAATAAGACCCCCAATGTTAATCAGACCTCAGCTTAGAGCCCCAATCAAACCCCCAATGTTAATGAAATCTCAGATCAGACCCCATATGAGACCTCAGTTCAGATGCCCAATGTCTATAAGATCCCCAATAAGACCTCAGATCAGACCCCTAATGTGAATAAGATCCCCATTCAGACTTTAAGTCAGACCTCAGATCAGACTCCCATGTTAATAAGACCCCCATGTCAATCAGACCTCAGAGCAGACAAAAAAAAAAAGTAAATCAACTCACCTGAGATCCAGCGCTCGTCCTTGTCTTCCACATGAGGTCACAGAGCATATCGACATCCTCATGCTGTGCGCACGTGACAGCACAGTATGCAGAGTCCTACAGGAGAAGAATGGGAAGCAGTGTGCAAAGAGCCGGTACGGGAAGTCTGCATTCACTGCTCCCCAGTCCTCCTGTACTAATGAGCGCTTCCATAATATCACCTGCTTTAGAGGGAAGAAAAGTATGTCTTATATTGTGAAAAATAAAGGTATATAATTAAATTTATACAAAAGACATAAATATGTAGATATCTAATATATAGATAGATTACACCATACACTATAATAATGTATTTTCTTACTGAAAGAAATATCCATATTCTGTACAGTCGTGGCCTAAAATTGCCTAATGAGTAATTGGAGTTAATCACAATTTCTGTGTTTTTGTTTGTCTGCTTTTTTATGATTGACCAAAGGTTCTCAATGATATTGAGATCTGTGGAGTTTCCTGGCCATGGACCGAAAAATTTCTATGTTATGTTCACAGAGCCACTTAGTTATAACTTTTGCCTTGTGACATGGTGCTCCATCATTCTAGAAAAAAGCATTGTTCATTACCAAATTGCTTCTGAATTGTTGTTCTTGGAGGATGTTTTGATAGCATTTATTCACTATAGTGCACTGGTAATTAAAATGCTCTCCTTTAGTGCCTCAGTACTTTAAATGCCCCCATAGTGCCTCATTAGGTGTAATGCCCTCAAGAGTACACCAGTAGTTACAATGCTCCCTTTAAGTACCCCATGTAGTTTAATGCCCTCCCATGGTGCCTCCAATAGGTATAATGTTCTTCTGTAGTGCCCAAGTAGTATTAAAGTCTTCCTGTGGTGCCCCAATTAGTTATAATGCTACCTTTCTATAGTGCCTACATAGTTCCCTAGTAAGTATAAGGCCCCCTTCAGTGCCCCCTGTACCTGCAGAGTTCCCTTGTAGTTATAACCCTCCACAGAGTTCCTTCAGCAGGCATAATGCCCGGTTTAGTGCCAACCTATAGTTACAATGCCCACCCTATAAAGTGTCCCCAGTAGGGTTAATGCCCATTTTGGTGACCCCAGCACTTACAAAGTGCACACACAGGGTACTCTTTTTAAAATAACCTGTTTAATTTGCAAGGTGGTGTAATCTTAAAGGGGTTGTCTTATAAAGACAAGTTCAGATCATATGGACACCATAGAGGGGCCCTATGCTTGTGAACCACCTCTATGAGCCAGAACAGAGTGAGAAACCCCCTTAAGGATTATGATATTCTTTTGAATATGTTTATAAAATATACTAATAGTCACATTTAATATTTTCTTTTGGTTTCATTTTCCAAAATTCAACCTATTTAGTCATAAAAAAGTGGAGAAAATAATCCTTTTCACAAAATCAATCCTGTAAAATCAAGTGTTCCTTACAACACATTCATGTGTTGGCTTTAATATAAAACACCATTCATTTCCTTTCTTCATTCATTGTCACTCTTTGTCACTCTTCAACATAATTACAACTAATAGGTACAAATTCACTCCAAACGAAGCTAAATTAGACATTTTTAATAATGAAAAACATGTAATAAATAAGGTCAAAAGAAAGCAGCTCTAAAGAAATAAAGAGTAATATAAATGGGCCTTCAGTAGCTCATGGGAGACGTATCATTTTCACATTAAATGTAAAAGTAAAGTCATTTAATCAGCAGAAAAAATTAGAGTCAAGACTGTGTTTCATAAGATGTAAAACTATAAAGAGATTTGGACCTTTCACCCACTCTAAGTCCATTTATAAGCTGTACCAGCTGCTCTAGGAGATGGTGCACATGGTCGTTCCGGATTGCTCCAGGAGACTGTAGCTGGGTAATGAATTAGGAGGGTAGGCATGTGACACCCATGTGAGACACATCTCTATGGGGACTGCCTCATGCAAGTGGAAGTTACATGATGCAAAATGGAATGCAGGAATGTCAGCCACAGGTGCATCTCTTCTAGTAAATTGATAATTAAACTGCTGATCTTCATCCCAACACCTCCTGACAAAGTGAAACACACATCAAGGTGCAGGAAAGACCAGGGCATTAATGAGGGGTGAGTGCTTTTCAGGGGTTGTGCTACTAATAGAGATGAGCAAAGTTTTGAAAATTAGATTTTACAATTCATCGAACTCTGTCAATAAATTTGATTAGTTCTGAATTAATTTGACACGAATCACAATAAATCAGGTATACCCATGCCCCTCTACCTAATCATATTCATCCCACTTGGTGGCCCAATCTTAATGTGAAGCCTTGGAACTGCAGGGAGACTGCAGGGGAGTGTATTGCCATGTGCATTAAGTTCTAGTGCACCCACATTAATACTTTAATACATTAATCCATTCTGTAGGTACTGTGTTGTCAGTATTACAAGCAGTTGTAATTAGAGATGAGCGAGCACTAAAATGCTCAGGTGCTCGTTATTCGAGTCGAACTTTTCCCGATGCTCGGGTGCTCGTTTCGAATAACGAACCCCATTGAAGTCAATGGGAGACTCGAGCATTTTTGCAGGGGACCAAGGCTCTGCCTAGGGAAGGCTGGGTGAAAACCTGGAAACCTCAGAAAATGATGGAAACACCACGGAAATGGACAGGAAACAGCAGGGGCAGCATGCATGGATGCCTCTGAGGCTGCCTAATCCCACCATTACCCCAAATTCTCCTACTGGGGTATGTGTGGTATCGATTCTTCTCAGTTTAATACCGTATACGTCCCCTATCTTGGGACCCTATATTTCATGGATTTTTCGACCATGGAAAATGGAAAAAGAGCTTGCTCTGGCCAGGGGAGTGTCTTTCCTACTGCAGCTAAGGGGACGTGTCCATGCTCTGCCTATCACAGGTCAGGAGGCAATTAAAAGAAGAAACAAAAAAAACATCAGTACAATATCTAATAAGTCCCCTATCCGGGTAAATTGTTTGTAGAGAGGGCCTGTAGGTGGGGGGCAGGCTGGGGGGAAGGAGGTTTAGCTGGAAGAGCCAGAGGAGTGCCCCCTGGGCTAGCGTGTGTGGTGGTGACAACAGCTGGATGGATTTGGAAAAACTCTAGCATCAACCGGTACGGTATCGATTCTTCTCAGTTTAATACCGTATACGTCCCCTATCTTGGGACCATATATTTCATGGATTTTTCGACCGCGGAAAATGGAAAAAGAGCTTGCTCTGGCCAGGGGAGTGTCTTTCCAACTGTAGCTAAGGGGACGTGTTCATGCTCTGCCTATCACAGGTCAGGAGGCAATTAAAAGAAGAACAAAAAAAAACATCAGTACAATATCTAATACGTCCCCTATCCGGGTAAATTGTTTGGAGAGAGGGCCTGTAGGTGGGGGGCAGGCTGGGGGGAAGGAGGTTTCGCTGGAAGAGCCAGAGGAGTGCCCCCTGGGCTAGCGTGTGTGGTGGTGACAACAGCCGGAATGGATTTGGAAAAACTGTCGCATCAACCGGTATGGTATCGATTCTTCTCAGTTTAATACCGTATACGTCCCCTATCTTGGGACCCTATATTTCATGGATTTTTCGACCACGGAAAACGGAAAAAGAGCTTGCTCTCGCCAGGGGAGTGTCTTTCCAACTGCAGCTAAGGGGACGTGTCCATGCTCTGCCTATCACAGGTCAGGAGGCAATTAAAAGAAGAAAAACAAAAAACATCAGGACAATATCTAATACGTCCCCTATCCGGGTAAATTGTTTGGAGAGAGGGCCTGTAGGTGGGGGGCAGGCTGGGGGAAGGAGGTTTCGCTGGAAGAGCCAGAGGAGTGCCCCCTGGGCTAGCGTGTGTGGTGATGACAACAGCCGGAATGGATTTGGAAAAACTGTCGCATCAACCGGTATGGTATCAATTCTACTCAGTTTAATACCGTATACGTCCCCTATCTTGGGACCCTATATTTCATGGATTTTTTGACCACGGAAAACGGAAAAAGAGCTTGCTCTGGCCAGGGGAGTGTCTTTCCAACTGCAGCTAAGGGGACGTGTCCATGCTCTGCCTATCACAGGTCAGGAGGCAATTAAAAGAAGAAAAACAAAAAACATCAGTACAATATCTAATACGTCCCCTATCCGGGTAAATTGTTTGGAGAGAGGGCCTGTAGGTGGGGGGCAGGCTGGGGGGAAGGAGGTTTCGCTGGAAGAGCCAGAGGAGTGCCCCCTGGGCTAGCGTGTGTGGTGATGACAACAGCCGGAATGGATTTGGAAAAACTGTCGCATCAACCGGTATGGTATCGATTCTTCTCAGTTTAATACCGTATATGTCCCCTATCTTGGGACCCTATATTTCATGGATTTTTCGACCACGGAAAACGGAAAAAGAGCTTGCTCTGGCCAGGGGAGTGTCTTTCCAACTGTAGCTAAGGGGACGTGTCCATGCTCTGCCTATCACAGGTCAGGAGGCAATTAAAAGAAGAAAAACAAAAAACATCAGGACAATATCTAATACGTCCCCTATCAGTACAATATCACATCAGTACAATATCTAATACGTCCCCTATCTGGGTAAATTGTTTGGAGAGAGGGCCTGTAGGTGGGGGGCAGGCTGGGGGGAAGGAGGTTTCGCTGGAAGAGCCAGAGGAGTGCCCCCTGGGCTAGCGTGTGTGGTGATGACAACAGCCGGAATGGATTTGGAAAAACTGTCGCATCAACCGGTATGGTATCGATTCTTCTCAGTTTAATACCGTATACGTCCCCTATATTGGGACCCTATATTTCATGGATTTTTCGACCACGGAAAACGGAAAAAGAGCTTGCTCTGGCCAGGGGAGTGTCTTTCCAACTGCAGCTAAGGGGACGTGTCCATGCTCTGCCTATCACAGGTCAGGAGGCAATTAAAAGAAGAAAAACAAAAAACATCAGGACAATGTCTAATACGTCCCCTATCTGGGTAAATTGTTTGGAGAGAGGGCCTGTAGGTGGGGGGCAGGCTGGGGGAAGGAGGTTGAGCTGGAAGAGCCAGAGGAGTGCCCCCTGGGCTAGCGTGTGTGGTGGTGATAACAGCCGGATGTAGTTAGAATGACGACGCAGGACCCCAACGTAAAAATTTAGCATCAACCGGTACAGTCGTAAATTATGAGATTTATCAAGTGTGGTATGTCTTCTATGTATACTACTCAGTTTAATACCGTATATGGCAGCTATCCGGAAAAATAGTTTGGAGAGATAGAAAGATAGGACAAAGACGTAAATTGTTTGGAGAGAGGGCCTGTAGGTGGGGTGGCAGGCTGGGGGGAAGGAGGTTGAGCTGGAAGAGCCAGAGGAGTGCCCCCTGGGCTAGCGTGTGTGGTGGTGACAACAGCCGGATGTAGTTAGAATGACGACGCAGGACCCCAACTTAAAAATTTAGCATCAACCGGTACAATTGTCAATTATGAGCTAGATCAAGTGTGGCATGACTTTTTAGATGGAGATTGCATGTGGTCACGTACTCCCTGGAACCCCATAGTCACCCCTTCTCTGATGTGCTAGCCCAGAACATTCTCTGCCCCAATTCGCAGGACCTTTTGCAGTCTCCGTGTGCTGACAGTGGGGATTTACCAGTGTTGTCTGAGGAGGTGGTGGACAATGGAGAGACACAGGTGTCGGGGGGGTGAGGTAGTTGTATGGGAAGCAAGTTACAGTGGGGACTCCTTGGGGGGACTTTCACATGATGGGACAGATTCAACTTGGGAGGATCAGGCACAGGAACAGATCAATTTTTTTTTTTTTGTGTTTATTTAACTTATTTAGCACAAATAACCACAGAGATATTTATTCGTTATCTTCGCTGCGCAGTCTGGCGTTGGGGTTCGTCACTTTGATGGCGAGCTGTGCCGCTCTCTCCACAATGGTCTTTTGGTTCGTAGATGGAGACGTTGTGGGCGATTTCTTTACAGAAGGACTTGTTGCTCATCAACAGAACCTCGAGCTCCTTGACATTGTGAACCAGGAATTTGCGGAACCCTGTGGGCAGCATGTGTTTGGTCTTCTAGTTGCTACCAAATCCAATGTTGGGCAATATAGATACGCAGGTAATATTATTTTTCACACTTATCCCAAAAATAAAATTTACGCAGTTTGCGCAAATAAAACTGGAAACTGGAACTGGAGAGAGGGCCTGTAGGTGGACCTGCGGAAAAATTGTTTGGAGAGAGGGCCTGTAGGTGGACCTGCGGAAAAATTGTTTGGAGAGAGGGCCTTAGGTGGACCTGCGGAAAAATTGTTTGGAGAGAGGACCTGTAGGGGGACCTCCGGAAAAATTGTTTGGGAGAGGCCTGTAGGTGGACCTCCGGAAAAATTGTTTGGAGAGAGGGCCTGTAGGTGGACCTCCGGAAAAATTGTTTGGAGAGAGGGCCTGTAGGTGGACCTCCGGAAAAATTGTTTGGAGAGAGGGCCTGTAGGTGGACCTCCGGAAAAATTGTTTGGAGAGAGGGCCTGTAGGTGGACCTCCGGAAAAATTGTTTGGAGAGAGGGCCTGTAGGTGGAACTCCGGAAAAATTGTTTGGACAGAGGGCCTGTAGGTGGACCTCCGGAAAAATTGTTTGAAGAGAGGGCCTGTAGGTGGACCTCCGGAAAAATTGTTTGGAGAGAGGGCCTGTAGGTGGACCTCTGGAAAAATTGTTTGAAGAGAGCGCCTGTAGGGGGCCCTCCTGAAAAATTGTGGTAAAAGAGTGCCAGTTGGACCTCTGAAAAATGGCGTTTTTTTGGTCAGCATTAGGCAAAGACGATATGGAGGAGGAGGAGGAGTAGAGAAGAGGAATCGGATACATAAGTAATGTTAATCTTTAGCTGCTTTCCCCCGGAGGAGATTTGAATTCCGGTGAAATCCAGGCTTTGTTCATTTTAATAAGCGTTAGCCTGTCAGCGCTGTCAGTTGACAGGCGTGTACGCTTATCGG
>ONZH01011334.1:0-90741 GCA_900303285.1 Rhinella marina | reverse complement strand
TATCTGTATATAATGTAATTATTTAAAAAATAAAAAATAAATGGACCTGCTGTACTGAAACCCACAAACTTGTTCAGTCTGGTTGAATTAAGTGACGTACAGAAAGTGTCACCTGGACAGAATATATGGATTGGAGTGAGTGTGCTGAACTGTGACACACAGAAAGGTTACACGCAGCTGTGTGAAATGGATTTGTATCACTCAGCTAAAACAACAAATACAACTATTTTTTTATATATTTTTTTTACATTTTTTTTTTTTAGTTTTGTTTTTTTGGAACGTGACGTGCAGAAACTATCGTAGAACTGACTGACACGCTACTGACGGTGGCTATTTAGACTGCGACCCAGACAAATGTCGCACAGAGATTTTTAGGATCAAGCTGTATACATGACAGGTAGCAAATGACTTGGTTGTATTCTGTGACATACAGAACGTGTCACCTGGAAAGAATATATGGATTGGAGTGAGTGTGCTGAACTGGGACACACAGAATGGTTACACGCAGCTGTGTGAAATGGATTTGTATCACTGAGCTAAAACAACAAATACAACTAATTATTTTTATATATTTTTTTTTTGTTTTGTTTTTTTGGAACGTGACGTGCAGAAACTATCGTAGAACTGACTGACACCCTACTGACAGTGGCTATTTAGACTGCGACCCAGACATATGTCGCACAGAGATTTTTAGGATTAAGCGGTATACGTGACAGGTAGCAAATGACTTGGTTGTATTCTGTGACGTACAGAAAGTGTCACCTGGACAGAATATATGGATTGGAGTGAGTGTGCTGAACTGTGACACACAGAAAGGTTACACGCAGCTGTGTGAAATGGATTTGTATCACTCAGCTAAAACAACAAAAAACTAATTTTTTTTGTATATTTTGTTTTGGATTTTTGTTTTTTTTTTGGAACGTGACGTGCAGAAACTATCGTAGAGCTAACTGACACCCTAGTGACGGTAGCTATTTAGACTGCGACCCAGACAAATGTCGCACAGAGATTTTTGGGATCAAGCTATACACGTGACAGGCAGCAAAAGACTTTGTTGTATTCAGTGACGCACAGAAAGTGTCACCTGGACAGAAAATAGTGAGTGTACTGAACTGTGACACACAGAATGGTTCCACACTGCTGTGTGCAATGGATTTGTATCACTGAGTTAAAACAATAAAAAAAAAAGTTATATATGGCGATAGCTGCACTACTAGTGCCAGCCAGCCATCCAAGCCAGGAGACAAAAAAAAATGTCTTCTAGCCCTTAGAAGGACTGTTGGGTTGTTTGTGGGTGATTCCTGCCTAACAGAGAACTAAATGCAGGCCCTAACACTCTCCCTGAAACGCAGCAGCTCTATCCCTAACAACATCCAGATGGCATCTGAGCCGAGCACCGCGGCCAGTCACTAGTATAAGGGTAAGGGCCCCACGTGATGCTGGGTGTACCGTAGAGTCTCCTGGCTTGTGATTGGCTGTGTTTATAGGCGCCACTCTATAGATAAAATCTGAGACTCTTAGCCAATACATTTTGATCAAAATACATCTGTGCCCACCTACCCAGCGCCACGGTGGTCTCAGTCCAGGCAGGTCCTATGCTAAACCTTCCTATGCAGTTGTGCATCTATGTTTAGGTGCGCAGACCCTGCACATATAGTGTGCTGCTCCTTCTGGTGTGAATGCGCTCCTATAAACCAGGGGAGTAGCATTAATGTGCACTTTTGCCCCACCTATCTAAGAGGCGACCTTGATTAAGGTGGTACATATAGGTGTGTGTGCTCCTCCTCTCATTGGTTGCTGATGCACACAGAGGTAACTAGGAGCAGCACACTATATGTGCAGGGTCTGCGCACCTAAACATAGATGCACAACTGCATAGGAAGGTTTAGCGTAGGACCTGCCTGGACTGAGACCACCGTGGCGCTGGGTAGGTGGGCACAGATGTATTTTGATCAAAATGTATTGGCTAAGAGTCTCAGATTTTATCTATAGAGTGAGGGCTTAGTCCATATATTGTTTGCATCTATTGTTTTAGTGCATTTTTTCCGTGATTTTTCTAAATCTAGCCTTGTACATCCGCACATTTTGCTATCACATGGTGCAGGATGTTTGTATCTGTTTTCCGTAAATACCTTTCTTAATAGCTTCACAAGTTACGCAACCACTGCATCTAAAAGTGCCAGTAGGTTTTTTTGGCAACCAGGTAGGAGATATTGGTGTGGAAAATGCACTATGAACCAACTTGTCCTTGAGGTTTCCCCCGTATCTGAATGTGATTCTGGGATAACTGCCCACTAGATGTCCCACCACTGGGTCTGACCTCAGGAGGCCCCATTGCTCCCTCAGGACCTCACATACCTCCCTATGGGCTGGATCAAAGGTGCCTATCACTCTCATTAGGGAGTTGTCCTCACTGCGTGGTCTAGGATGTAATAGATCCTCACGATTACATGCCCTCGCGTGATGGTATGCCTGCTTGAGGGTTTCTTGTGGCTATCCCTTTTGACTAAATCTTCTTTGTAATGTATTTGCGGCATATTGAAAGTCATTCAAATCGGAGCAATTACGCCACGCTCGCAAGTATTGTCCCTTAGGGGTACAGCGTTTGAGCGGGATCAGATGGCTACTATCCCACTGGAGTAACGTGTTCGTGGCTGTGGGCCTCCTGAAAATATTGGTCCTGATTTTTTTATCAGAGCCAATAGAGATTTCCAAGTCTAAAAAAGTGAGTTTAGTTGGATTAATCTCACTCGTCAAGAATAAGCCAAGATCATTGTGGTTGAATGATGATACAAAATCTTGGAATGCCGTCACCGTGCCATCCCAAATGATAAACACGTCGTCAATGAACCTCAGCCAAAGAGTAATTGACGAGGTCCATCGACTCATGCCCTCACCGAAGACAACTTCCCTCTCCCACCAGCCCAGGTAGAGATTTGCGAGAGACGGGGCACATAGGCTGCCCATGCCAACTCCCCTGAGCTAGTGGAAGAATTGTCTATCAAACAGAAAGATATTATTCGGTAAGATAAAATCCAGGAGTTCCATGATGAACTCATTGTGCTTATTGAGGTATGACCCCCTTTGCGCCAGGAAGGCCCTCACAGCCTCACATCCCTTCATATGTGGGATGGAGCTGTAGAGGGCCTCATCCAAACTGGCCAAAAGAGAGGTCTCCTCACAGTACACATCACTTAGTCTCCTTAACACATCCATAGAATCGGTCACTAGTGGCGAGCCCCGTCCCCTCTCATACATCGCTAAGCAGCCCAATAAAAAGATTAAAATAGACAAATCGCCAGGACCGGATGGCATACACCCCCGTATACTAAGAGAATTAAGTAATGTCATCGCCAGACCCTTATTTCTGATATTTAAGGACTCTATACTGACAGGGAGTGTTCCACAGGATTGGCGCATAGCAAATGTGGTACCAATATTCAAAAAGGGTCCAAAAACAGAGCCCGGGAACTATAGGCTGGTAAGTTTAACATCTGTCGTGGGTAAACTGTTTGAGGGTTTTCTAAGAGATGCTATCTTGGAGTACCTCAATGAAAATAAGCAAATTACTCCATATCAGCATGGCTTCATGAGGGATCGGTCATGTCAAACCAATTTAATCAGTTTCTATGAGGAGGTAAGTTCTAGACTGGACCGCAGTGAATCAATGGATGTCGTATATCTTCTCCAAAGCATTTGACACTGTACCACATAAAAGGTTAGTATATAAAATGAGAATGCTTGGACTGGGAGAAAATGTCTGTATATGGGTAAGTAACTGGCTCAGTGATAGAAAACAGAGGGTGGTTATTAATGGTACATACTCAGATTGGGTCACTGTCGCTAGTGGGGTACCACAGGGGTCAGTATTGGGCCCTATTCTCTTCAATATATTTATTAATGATCTTGTAGAAGGCTTGCACAGTAAAATATCAATTTTTGCAGATGACACTAAACTGTGTAAAGTAATTAACACAGAAGAGGACAGTACACTGCTACAGATGGATCTGGATAGACTGGAAGCTTGGGCAGAGAAGTGGCAGATGAGGTTTAACACTGACTAATGTAAAGTTATGCATATGGGAAGGAATAATGCAAGTCACCAGTACATACTAAATGGTAAAATATTGGGTAACTCTGACATGGAAAAGGACCTAAGAATTTTAGTGAACAGCAAACTAAGCTGCAGAAACCAGTGTCAGACAGCTGCTGCCAAGGCCAATAAGATAATGGGTTGCATCAAAAGAGGCATAGATGCCCGTGATGAGAACATAGTCCCGTCACTTTAAAAATCAGTCAGACCACACATGGAGTACTGTGTACAGTTCTGGGCTCCTGTGAACAAGGCAGACATAGCAGAGCTGGAGAGGGTTCAGAGGAGGGCAACTAAAGTAATAACTGGAATGGGTGGACTACAGTACCCAGAAAGATTATCAAAATTAGGGTTATTCACTTTAGAAAAAAGACGACTGAGGGGAGATCTAATAACTATGTATAAATATATCAGAGGTCAGTACAGAGATCTCTCCCATGATCTATTTATCCCCAGGACTGTGACTGTGACGAGAGGACATCCTCTGCATCTGGAGGAAAGAAGGTTTGTACACAAACATAGAAGATGATTCTTTACGGTAAGAGCAGTGAGACTCTCTGCCTGAGTAGGTGGTGATGGTAAGTTCACTAAAAGAGTTCAAGAGAGGCCTGGATGTATTTTTCGAGGGTAATAATATTACAGGTTATAGTTACTAGAGATGGGTCGTTGATCCAGGGAGTAATTCTGATTGCCTGATTGGAGTCGGGAAGGAATTTTTTTTTCCCTAAAGTGGGGAAAATTGGCTTCTACCTCACAGCGGTCTTTTGCCTTCCTCTGGATCAATTTATAGGAAAACAGGCTGAACTGGATGGACAGATGTCTTTTTTCGGCCTTATAAACTGACTATTGGCGGTAATTATAAAAACAGTGACGAGCCCACCACGAACGTACATGGTCTTTATAAACCTTTGTCAAGTGTCTAAAGATTGAAGAAATGCTAGCTGGCTGTGAGTGCAGTGGTAATTCCTGTTCAGAGAATTTTGTCACCAGACAAAAAACCTGCCATCACTTATTTCAGAATGATTAAAGTTATAAAGGATTAACTTTTAATATATGATAATAGGGTTGGCGATACTAAAGTAGCATTGGATTAACTATAAAGGAAGTATCGTAAAACATAGCTTTTATTACATAAAATCTAAAATTAGGTCTATTCACACATACAGTACAGACCAAAAGTTTGGACACACCTTCTCATTCAAAGAGTTTTCTGTATTTTCATGTCTATGAAAATTGTAGATTCACACTGAAGGAATCAAAACTATAAATTAACACATGTGGAATTATATACTTAACAAAAAACTGTGAAACAACTGAAAATATGTCTTATATTCTAGGTTCTTCAAAGTAGCCACATTTTTCTTTGATTATTGCTTTGCACACTCTTGGCATTCTCTTGATGAGCTTCAAGAGGTAGTCACCTGAAATGGTTTTCACTTCACAGGTGTGCCCTGTCAGGTTTAATAAGTGGGATTTCTTGCCTTATAAATGGGGTTGGGACCATGAGTTGTGTTGGGCAGAAGTCAGGTGGATACACAGCTGATAGTCCTACTGAATAGACTGTTAGAATTTGTATTATGGCAAGAAAAAAGCAGCTAAGTAAAGGAAAAAAACGAGTGGCCATCATTACTTTAAGAAATGAAGGTCAGTCAGTACGAAAAATTGGAAAAACTTTGAAAGTGTCCCCAAGTGCAGTCGTAAAAACCATCAAGCGCTACAAAGAAATTGGCTCACATGAGGATGGCCCCAGGAAAAGAAGACCAAGAGTCACTTCTGCTGCGGAGTCACCAGCCTCAGAAATCGCAGGTTAACAGCAGCTCAAATTAGAGACCAGGTCAATGCCACACAGAGTTCTAGCAGCAGACACATCTCTACAACAACTGTTAAGAGGAGGCTGTGTGCAGCAGGCCTTCATGGTAAAATAGCTGCCAGGAAACCACTGTTAAGGACAGACAACAAGCAGAAGAGACTTGTTTGGGCTAAAGAACACAAGGAATGGACATTAGACCAGTGGAAATCTGTGCTTTGGTCTGATGAGTCCAAATTTGAGATCTTTGGTTCCAACCACCGTGTCTTTGTGCGACGCAGAAAAGGTGAACAGATGGACTCTACATGCCTGGTTCCCACTGTGAAGCATGGAGGAGGAGGTGTGATGGTGTGGGGGTGCTTTGCTGGTGACACTGTTGGGGATTTATTCAAAATTGAAGGCATACTGAACTAGTATGGCTACCACAGCATCTTGCAGCGGCATGTTATTCCATCCGGTTTGCCTTTAGTTGGACCATCATTTATTTATCAACAGGACAATGACCACAAACACACCTCCAGGCTGTGTAAGGGCTATTTGACCAAGAAGGAGAGTGATGGGATGCTAAGCCAGATGACCTGGCCTCCACAGTCACCAGACCTGAACCCAATCGAGATGGTTTGGGGTGATCTGGACCGCAGAGTGATGGCAAAAGTGCCAACAAGTGCTAAGCATCTCTGGGAACTCCTTCAAGAGTGTTGGAATACCATTTCAGGTGACTACCTCTTGAATCTCATCAAGAGAATGCCAAGAGTGTGCAAAGCAGTAATCAAAGCAAAAGGTGGCTACTTTGAAGAACCTAGAATAAAAGACATAGTTTAAGTTGTTTCACATTTTTTTGTTAAGTATATAATTCCACATGTGTTAATTCATAGTTTTGATGCCTTCAGTGTGATTCTACAATTTTCATAGTCATGAAAATATAGAAAACTCTTTGAATGAGAAGGTGTGTCCAAACATTTGGTCTATACTGTATATAAATTGAAATATTTTATAATTCCCATATCAATCCCACTTATGATGGGGAGACTCCTGTTTTGTATCTCAGTCTCCAATGGGATGTGGGATGAATGAGGGGTGGTGTATAAGGAGCGATAAAACCAAGACTGAGGCTATGTATACATCCTCAATAGTCCCCAGTCTATCAGGTAAGTTTCGATGTATCGCTCCATCCAACCACACTAGGCATACACAGGTCAATTCTGCCAATATGACCAGACCTGTGTGCCTAGCAAGCCACCACCAAAATCTAAAAATACTGATATGGCTACAGGTCCTGCCTAAATATAATCCCTGTCAAAGGAAAATACATACAATACAACCGCACACCGCTAACCAGATAAAGCACAAAATGCCATAGTGATATGAAGTATTCTAAAGCTCATGCTATGCTTGTTTAATAAATTAGAGACTCTTGGCAAATATATTTTGTACAAAATTATCTGAGCCCATTCACCGAATCGTTAAGGTGTTCTCTGCAGAATGGGAACCTAACACTATCTCCTACCTGTTATGTGCCAGACTTGGCTTCCAAATAATCAGGGGGTGTTTTGTTCCACATGCATGCTGCATCTACTCTGCCTTTTGCCATTTCTGGTGCTTCAAAGGCCTCCCCTAGTTCAGGAATGCACATACTAGCATGCATGCCGAATCACTCAGCTTTATAGTTGCACTGATTAAAAACAACCTGTGGGGCAGATGGGCTGGTAAGGAGTGCATGACCAAATGGAGTAGCTACACCTCCAGTACAAACTTACAAAGAAAAAAAGAGAAATTTCAGTCAGCACATCCCAGAGCACAGGTGCTGGTTGCTATGGCTAAATACATGTCAAAGGAAAATACATACAATGGGCTCAGATAATTTTGTACAAAATATATTTGTCAAGAGTCTCTAATTTATTAAACAAGCATAGCATGAGCTTTAGAATACTCTATATCACTATGGCATTTTGTGCTTTATCTGGTTAGCGGTGTGTGGTTGTATTGTATGTATTTTCCTTTGACATGTATTTAGCCATAGCAACCAGCACCTGCGCTCTGGGATGTGCTGACTGAAATTTCTCTTTTTTTCTTTCTAAATATAATCCCTATATATTGCTATTAATCAATGCGTTTCCCTGGCTAACTAAGTAGCTGTCACGTACCGTGTGGTTATCGTGACACGTGTTCAATGTTGCTCATGTTTGTGCCCTGGTATTCCGGATTTGGTTGTATGCTGGTTGCCAGGGGCAACGTGTATATTGGTGGTGTCTCGGTTGTTCTCCGTGACACGGCTTCCATGTTGCTCATGTTTGTGTCCTGGCATTCTGGCTGTGGTTGTAGGCCGTGGTTGCCAGGGGCAACGTGTAGTTTTGGTTGCTGGTATGTTCCCTTCTTATTGCATACTTCCCTCCTTCCCTGTCTGGTTCTCATGGGGTTAACATATTGACCTGGGTGTGGTCACTAGGTGCTTTTATTCTGTTGTTGCTAGCCTGGTGGGTTAGTTGTGCTTCAGCCTCCGTTGGTGCTGGAGCTATGCACCTTTCCTGGGATTCCATCTGCCCAGTCCTTGTGGCCACTTAATATGTCATCGAGGTCTTCCCGAGGTCCTCTCATCCCCTTCCCTTATTCCTGTTATTTGGTTTATGTATGGGTGGGTGTTTGGTCTGTGACTGCCATGTGTCTTCTGACATGGAGTCCAGACATTTCCTGTATGTATGTGCCTTCGGTGAGAGGGCTCCAGGGTTCCCCGGAGGGGGAACAGCGATACTGTGAGTTGTTGCTGGTGAGCTGGTTCCTGGGTGTGTTGTGTGTACTGAGTCCTGTTAGGTGTTCGGGTTCCAGTACATGTGCCTGGGCTCAGTCTTTGGTGTATGGACTGCTGGTGCTTCTATCAGCAGTATCAGCAGGTAAGTTGCCAGGTGCACCGGGACCTTCCTGGAGGTGCAGTCAGTGAGTTCTGGATAAGTGCATCCCTACCATCTGGGGCTCTGTGAAGAACGGGGCTCACTGGGTTTCTGCCCTCTGGGTTTGGTTTCTGGTGTTTCCAGTGCACTTGGTTCAGTGGTTTTCCTTGCCACTGGCTGCTTGCCTGCTGATCGGTTTTCTTCTCACTGTAGTGTATCGGTGTATGCTCGGTGTGGAGTTTCCCCTCCCACACCGCAGCGTGACAGTAGCCCTTTCATCAGGAGCATATAGCGTGGGTATCAGGACAGACAAACACAGAGAAACGCTGCACGCGTCTGATGGTGTGCGTGTAGCACAGTAGCCAGCGGCGCTCAGATGGCCGTAGCGCGGCCGCCGAGCGTCTCACCTTTTATTGAAGAGACCACTCCCATTGGGCTGTACCCGCCATCGGGGACCAATCCAAAGCAGGGGCTCGCCTGTCAGGCGAGCCCCTGTCCCCTCTCATACATCGCTAAGCAGCCCAATAGGGCAACAAATTGTCAGGACTGGCGGTCATGGCGCCCGTGCCGCCGGTCCTTCCTCTGACCCTGTGGGTGATTCGGATGCCCGTGCCCGGGCTTCCGCCCCTCTCCTGTCAGGCTCCTCCTCCCGCCGGCGGTCTCTTGGTATTGGTGCGCGTTCCAGGTAGGGAGCGCGCACCATGTTTGAGAGTGCCAAGGACGCGACGGGT
The DNA here is from genome assembly GCA_900303285.1 of Rhinella marina. Taxonomy (NCBI): domain Eukaryota; kingdom Metazoa; phylum Chordata; class Amphibia; order Anura; family Bufonidae; genus Rhinella; species Rhinella marina. The sequence goes on along the minus strand of ONZH01011334.1, from coordinate 81,225 downwards.
GCGCAAGCTCGCTCGCATTCTCGGTCACTATGTTCACGCCGGAGAACCCGAGCAGTTTAATCTATTTGCTATGCTATGCAGACCTGGTCACCTATTAAGGGTTAATTCTGTGATCAGGAGTCTCTCCTCCCTATCACCTGTGGGGGTGGGACTCCTGGCTGCATTTGAACCTTGCAATCACCATCATACTTGCCAGTGTTTGAATTTCTCTGCACCAGCTATCCTAGTGGTTTATATTCTGCAGTTCTGACCTTGCTTCGTGTTTTTGACCATCGCCTCTGCCTGATCCCTTTGTATTTCGCTACTGGTTGGTTTTGACTTTGGCTCGTTTTTGACTACTCTTTGTTTTGTGATTTTGTCCTGACGTACCTTCCTGGTTTTGATTCGGCCTTATTAACTATTCTTCCGTGTTTGTTTGTTTGTCTGTCTCTTGTCTCCCATCCCCTGCACCATAGTCAGTGTATATCGCATTCATCATGGTTGTCGCCCCACGGTTTAGCGTGGGTGGGGAAATAGGCAGGGACAGAGGTTGGGGTATGCTCAGGGCTCACATTCCTCTGTTGTCTGTTTATCCCAGCCTGACACAAATATTCAAAGTGACTAGTGACGGTAATTATAAAAACAGTGATATATAAAAAGACACAAGGATGGCAATACCTATATACAGTAGACACTGTATATATGTGTATGTATAATGTATTATTTTATCACATTCATTCTGTATGCCTATTATATTACAAAATAAACACCTGGTATTATGTAACTCATTATAACACCAACATGGAGTGCCGTAACACAAATGCTGCATACAGAAGTCAAAGCACGCTGTAACCTCAATAGAGTTTACAGTTACCACGGAAGCATGTAACAGGGCACCTGATAGTTTTTGGTGACCCCTATATCAAGAACCACCTATGCAATGGTAACCTCAATGTAGCTCATAATAAGGATGGATCAAATGAAGCTATCAAAGGAGATGAAGTCATAACAGGCGAGCCCCTGCTTTGGATTGGTCCCTGACGGCGGGTACAGCCCAATGGGAGTGGTCTCTTCAATAAAAGGTGAGGCGCTCGGCCGCCGTGCTATGTCCATCTGAGCGCCGCTGGCTACTGTGCTGCACGCGCACCATCAGACGCGTGCAGCGTTTCTCTGTGTTTGTCTGTCCTGATACCCACGCTATATGCTCCTGATAAAAGGGCTACTTAGTTAGCCAGGGAAACGCATGGAGTAATAGCAATATACTGTATAGGGATTATATTTAGGCAGGACCTGTAGCCATATTAGTATTTTTAGATTTTGGTGGTGGCTTGCTGGGCACACAGGTCTGGTCATATTGGCAGAATTGACCTTTGTATGCCTAGTGTGGTTGAATGGAGCGATACATCGAAACTTACCTTATAGACTGGGGACTATTGAGGATGTATACATAGTCTTGGTTTTATCGCTCTTTATACACCACCCAGGGGCGGATTGGCCATAGACCGTACAGGGAAATTTCCCGGTGGGCCGATGCCCAGGGGGTCGGCTGCACCCTCCTCACGGCCGGCCAGTGGAAGTTTTTGGGAATGTATTTTGTGATGGACTGTAGTATTTGGCTCTGTTGGGTGGTATCATGTGCCACAATATGGTATTGCTGGCCCTGACTTCCATCAATTTGGACCCGACTACAAAATGGGGCCACTTTTAATCTTTTTTCCAGGGCCACTTTCAGTTCCCAGTCCACCCCTGACACCACCCCTCATTCATCCCACATCCCATTGGAGACTGAGATACAAAACAGGAGTCTCCCCTATCATAAGTGGGATTGATATGGGAATTATAAAATATTTCAATTTATATATGTGTGAATAGACCTAATTTTAGATTTTATGCAATAAAAGTTACATTTTAACGATACTTCCTTTATAGTTAATCCAGGGTTAATCCCTTAAGGAGCAGACAATTTGGCCTTATAAGGGTTTTTGTTTTAAAAATGGGCCAGAACATGTTAAAAATTGAACAAAGAATCACTACTTTCCTCCACTGATCCCCCACCACTGTTGTTCCCATGCTGCTCCAGTCCCTTTTGGTCTGTACAGCTAGAGAAGTTTGGAAAGGCCACTCATGCTAACACTCGTTAGGGTGCGTTTACATGACTATCTGCTTTCCGTTGTACTGATCTGTTAAAATAACAGAAAAACTGATCAGTTTGTGTCACCTCTGTCAGAGATAAGTTATTTTTGACTGGACAAAAATTCCTGCAAAAAAAGTACTTTTTCTCCCAACTATGAAAATTATGGACAGCACTAATGGGCCAGAATATTTGTAGGTAGAATGTCTGGCATAATGAGAGAGTATGGCATTAGGGATAGCTTTATGGAGCAGTGTGCTCTATTGCAATGGGTGATAGCAGGTATCATGGGTCTCTACAGCTGTAGCCTCTATAATAACGGGGTACTATGACTGTAGGCACTATGGCTGGCATCATGGTTCTCTATAGCTGTGGTCTCTATAATAGGGTATTATGACTGTAGGCACTATGGTTGGCATCATGGGTCTTGTAGCTGTAACCTCTATAATAAAGGGGTACTATGACTGTAGGCATTATGGCTGGCAGAATGGGTCTCTATAGCTGTAGCCTCTATGATAAAGGGATACTATGACTATAGGCACTATGGCTGGCATCATGGGTCTCTACTGATGTGGCCTCTATAATAACAGAGTACTAAGGCTGTAGGCAGTATGGATCTGAATAGTTTAGTAACTACAGCTGATTTTATGGGCAACCCTGGCTCTAGGCATTGTGCATTTGGGTTGGGAATAATGGCTGTAGAAATTATCACTGGCATTATAGGAAACATGCTTGAATATGATGGGATACTATGGCTTCAGACACTATAGCTTTGGACATCATAGCTGGCTTTTTTGAAGCACTGTGAGTGGCACTATAGGGCACAATAGCTGTTTTCATTATTGCTGCCATTTTGCAGTACTATTGCTATGGCTTTTGATATTATTCCTGTAAGCATTATGGCTTTCATTTTGACATAATGGGGCTGATTTACTAATCCCATAAATAGCATAAACGTAGCCAGGCTGTCTAGACCTGTACTAGATTTATCACAGTAGCTCAGGTTAGATGATAACGATGGAGCAGGGACAGATCATTTTCAAGGAGTCTATACTAACTATTGGTTGCCTTATTTTGAGACAGTAGTTTACACCAGAATTCTGGTGCAAATGTTTAAACTAAACAATGCATGGCATTATGGGGTACTATGGCTGTAGGCATTATAGCCAGCATAAAGGGGCACGATGGTTATATGCACAGTGGATTGCTTTGAAGCTCACCATGGCTGGCATAACAGAGTATAGCATAAGGTATGCAAATGGAGTTTTTATAATTGATCCAAAGTAATTGTAAAGTTACTCAATGTTATATCTATTCCTTAACTCCTAAATCTAATTAAAGAGGTTTTCTGGGGGTATAATATTGATGACTTTTCCCCAATATCAGATCAGTGGGGGTCTGACTCCTGGTAACCCTACTGATCAGCTATTTGAAGATGCTACGGCACTCTGGGAGTCCCTAACAGTGCATTTTGGGAATGTTAAGAGGAGAGAAGGACTTTTCATCTGGTCTCGAGTCTCCTCTGTGCCAAATTACCACAAATGCCTATAACTAGCATTTCTAACTATGGTAAACTACAAATATTATTTCAGTGTGTGTAAAGACACAGAAGTGTTACAACTGCTTTTATAGGATAGCATTAAAGTTATGGTAGGACAAAGGTTTATAATTAGATATAAACAAAGTTTTGAAAAATTTGATTTGGCAACTCCTATCCCACAAGTGGGAGCCCTTCTTCTGCTATCTGCATTTCCTCCTTTTCTACATCATCTAATATTGATGAGAATATGTCATCGGGAACATTCAGCTCCTTCTCTCTCTGCATCTTGCTGACTTTTCCAGGACATGGAGAATTTGAAGGATGATTTGGAAGAAGTAAAGCCAGCAAAAGATGAGGATGGTCATCATTAAGACCTGGTTCCTCCTAAGGGGTGCAGACTGGATGGTATTGTTTGGCATGCTAGCAGTGGAATAATAAAGGCTTCCATCTTATTGGTACTGAATTACATTTATGGCTGATATAGGAAAAAGTAAATGTAGGAATAAATATATAAAACTGATGCAGAATAAGTCTTACACTCTACCTCTCCAATATTCTTCTGTTACTCATTTTCAGCAACACTATCACTAGCGCATGAGCGCTTATCTCTCCTTAGTCTCAGCTCACAGGACAGTGGCGGAGACCACGTGGGATGAGGGTTTCATGGGGCTGTGACATCACTGGGGCTGGCTAGCTACTGATTGGCTGGCTGCACAGCATTATGGGTGATCTTGTGTTCCCGGGATTCTTACTTTCACTTTTTAACATGTGCAGCCACCATTTTAGGAAAATGTGAAGTGTGAGGAAATTCGGATTTGTTGCAAATCGAAGATTTCCATTAACATCGGACTGAATTCCGCTTCAAATACTTTGTTTCACTCAACACTATTCACACTTCTAACTAATTGCTACAGTCCAAAATACCAGAAGACTTTCTGCTTTTCATATGAATTCATTTCTTATTGATTCTGAGATGTGCAGCCCAGTTCACAGGGTAATCATTGTTTTCTAACAGTAGGATTGAGCCATCATCATTAGCTCTTTATACATTAGTGAATTGTGACAGAGGCTATTTTTACTGCTCTTCATTATTTAAAATTTGCTTTTTAGCTACAACCACCAAGTGGTGTATAATGTCAAATTGTTTATTTTAATTGCTTATATGACTTTAACATGCGGACTGGTATCAATTTTATCATTAAACGTTATGTGCAATTTTGCAACTATTTTTTGTGAACTGCTACATCTAAACTAAGTTCTACATAATGTCTTGGTTAAAATATTTTATAGTTTTGCGCATAAAAATTTGACGCAGATCTCCATGGTAACTGTGTGTACCATCAAAAAAGTTCACGTATGTGGAAACACAAATAGCTACGGTTAAGAATAATTTGATAAGATTAGAAAGGGGCTAATTGCAAACTATATTTGTAACACTAAAAGGCCGCCCTATTACACAACAGGAAGAGCTGAGCAGATTGATATACATATATTGTTTTGTTGAAATGATTCAGTGTAACTAATCTAAATGTTGCTCGTTCTGAATTTAGGAGTCTAGTAGGTGGTCCTACTCAGGGACCGTCAGCTATCTCTATACTCACACTAATAAAAAAAAGGCTGCCAATCCCCAATAAGACCATCCACTGTACTCTTTATCTCAGAATGACCAGAAATTCAAGATCAAAAATATAAAAATGATACAGTGCTCACAAAACTATGGGGGACAGATTCATAAACAGCAAGACAAGCACTTTCTGCACTGATCTTGATATCTCCTGCAATGTCAGAGGATGCACCGTATTTATGATGAGGAGCTGGACTCCTCGGGGGTCGGGGTGACTGGCCACTCCCCCTTACCCAGCCTTGCCATGCCATATTTAGTAAAAGTGGTGAGGGCTGCTTAAAACTTATAGATGTGACAATTTTTAAAAAAGTTGCACCTGCAACTTTTTAATGTCACTTTTCAGGCTTAAGGGAGATCTGCCCTATATGTTAAACTGCTCAGCTCCTCCTGCTCTATAAGCTACCTACCCAACGGACTGCATTTTCAATGTGGCAGGTACATTTTAAACCAGAATTCTGCCTTTTAGTAGCATTTCATAGTGGATGTGTAAATAAAAACTTAAAATATGCACATAATTTGCTATACTGATTCTGCATCTATGGTAACCAGAGCCCAGCAGAATTCTGAATTGACTTTTCTGTCAAAAAAGCCAATATTTATGATTTTGTTTTTAGTACATTATTTCATATTAAGTCAATATATAATTTTGTGTTCAAAAACCTGACCTTTATATTTATACACTGTTTGAATGAAGATCAAATGTTATATTCACATATATTAAGGAGTTTTTTGGGATTTTGACATATTGCTGAAATATTCTGAGGAGAGGACATCAATATCAGTGTCACGTTCCCGTGGGTGTGATCCCACCATACCACGCATCCTACTTCCTCTAAGGGTGTTGTCTAAGTGAACCCCTCGATCTTCACAGTACCCCTGGTGGTGGAGATTTTCCCAAGAGGAACACCAGGTTGCTACCTCTTGAACAGGATTGGCACACGAGGCAGCTGGTCCAGGCAGACCAGGAAGTACCAGAGGTACAGTCATAGTCAGCAGGCCGAGTCGTAACCAGGAGCAACAGTGCAGGACCGAAGGATGAGGCAGAGGCGAAGTCAAACAAGCAATAGGTCAGGGCAGGCGGCACAGGTACAGGTCAGGCAGTCCGAGTCGGCAACAGGAGAGTCAAGGCAAGCAGGCAGGGATCAAATAAGTAGCAGAGTCCAGCAAGCATGAGTCTGGTACACAGGAACACAAGCAGAGATAACAGCAACCTAGCAGAACACAAGGATCTTGACGCTGAGGCATCTGAGATGGGGGCTAAGCCATTTATATGCATAGTTAGCTAGGATTGGTCAGCAAGGTCACATGATCTAACCCATAAAGCACAGGAAGTGATGCGAGCCGGCCCTTAAGGAGGTGCTGCAGGGAACAAGCAGCAAATATGCTGTGGCCAGGGCTGAATGGAAACTGTGGAGCGGATCCCAGAACAACAATACCTACATGGACAGAGCCCAGGACTGCAGCAGTGAATGGGAAAGCACTGTTAGCAGATCACCACTGAACACGGCGCCCGGGACCGCAGCAGTAAGCAGGGGAACAGTGGCACACAGCAGCCGCTGTTACAATCAGACCAGTGAGGGTCCACCTCTTGGCACCCCCATTGATCAACTGTATTAAGGGGCATCTTTATCGTTTACATGGGCCTCCTATAGGGATGCAATATACTTAGTACTGGCAGGGGAGGGGACTGCAGCTTTGTCATGTACAGTACAATGGAATAGAGAATAGGCTGAAACTGGAATGCCCCTTTAAACAAGTAAAAATGTACGGTATGTATGCAGTTTTTGTAGGGGAGGATTGCTTCTTGAACATTATATGCAACATATAAACATTAAATGCCAAAGCATCATTACACAAATTTGCAATAACATTAGAAGCAAAAGGTGCACAGTCTTTTTCATACACTCATGTGCATAAGTAATTCGAGATACAAAAGTAGATCTCTTGTTAAAGGGTTTTGTCAAGACTTTTTAACTGATGGCCTATCTTCAGTATCTGATTGGAGATGGTCCAACACCTGAGACCCCCGCTGATCAGACCTTTAAGAAGGTCCCAGGGCTCCTGTGAGCGTCGTACCCTTCTGACATCTTAGCCTAGACCAGTGACACCATGTTCATCGGTTATGTAGCCAAGAAGCAGATCAGTCCTGAATGCGGCTAGGTTCGATAACAAGCATAGCCACTATACAATGTATTGCACTGTGCTAAGTAAGCTACAAGAAGGCTATGGCGCTCACAAGTGTGTTGGGAACATCTCAAACAGCTGATTAGCAGTGGTCCCAGGTGTTGGATCCCCAAAACCCAGAGGATAGGTCTCAGAAAATCCCTTTAAATGATTGACAAGATGGTGGTCCTATCAAGACGCTATGCTTTGGCTTTTTATTTATAACTTGATGTTTTCTGTCATCAAGTCGCCAAACACAGTGCATTCAGTTTCATTTTGTGGACTTAACGTTGTAAAACATTTTTCATATGCCAGATAAACCTTACACAACGGTCATTAGATCAATTTGGGAATCATAGAGCATGGCTCTGAACAGCTTTGTTTCAGCCCAGTAATTCTCTGTTGTAAACTGACTATTGAGCGTAGACGAAAGATGCAATTAAAATATAAAATGTAATTTTGCCGTGTGGGACAGTATTCACGGTTTAATCCATAAGTGAATAGGACACAATAAAATACTGGTAATATAGTTGCCTGGCACCGAAACCAAGGATTATATTCTGGCTAGGTCAGGTTAAACAGACTTTGGCATCAGCTGTGAAAATGTAGCTTTTATTATGTGGTGTATAATTTTTGCTCTTTTACTGTGGAATATACGTATTGCTAACATTTGCACTTTCTGGGATGTGCTATTCGCTACTGCACGGTCCCAACACTTAACCAAACTGTAAATTGTATATTTGTAACACCAACACTCCTGAGATTTGGAAATTATAAATGAGCTTGTGCAAATGAAAAGAACAGATGATTTGCCATCTGATACATTAGACACGTGATGGTTTAATCCTCTCACACTGTAATGCAATGTACCAAGGTGTTGTTTTAAGAAAATCAGCAATACCCACAAAAAATACTCAAGGCATCAAATTTGTCATTTTAATCGGAAGAGTTAAGGAATTAGCCTAAATATTTCACTACTTGTTAAATATTCTAACTGTAAAGCGCATGAATTTTAATAGACTGACTCAACGGCAATGCCCAGGCTAATTTACAAGATTTACACCAATTACTAATCTCAAGAGCTAGAAAACACTCGCTTACGTATTTCTAGAGTGTTGGGGGGAAGGTAGAAAAAGATTTAGCAGGACTGTAAAATGAAGTATCTGGCACATTTAATTTTAGCTGAATGCAAAATTAAAGTGCTGTATCGACCTTGGCACTTATAAACATAAATTATTATTCTGTATTGAATCCGCCAGCTAACATATGCGTGACAGAGCGGGTTCAGTATTTATTGTGACAGTTGTGAAGCATTTCCCATATAATGTAACTATTTAATAAACTGAGGCCCAGATTTATTAATGTGTCCTCGCCTAGAATCTGTTTAAAATGTGCAGTTTTTCTGACTTGCAGGAAGGGGTCAAGCTTAACAGATAGGGGCATGGTCTATAATGATGCAACATTTTGCACCACAATTTCGCCTCAATTCTGGAGTAAAGTTCGGTCTCAAAGTAAGCCAACCCATAGTCAGTATAGAGCTAGACAAAGGGACTATCTCTGCACCATATGTATTATCCAGCCTAGACCCCTGTGATAAGTCTGGTGCAGGTCCACACTGCCTTTCCAAGTTTACGTCATCTATAAGATTAGTAAACCTCGGCCTGAGTGTAAACACTTGGAGAATAATATCAGTGCCTAGTGAGGTTCATAGGTAATGTCACTACAATTTAGGACAAGTCCCAAACTAGGAGACTCAATTATTAGGGGTACAGAGAGGGCAATCTGTCACAAAGACCGGGATCGTCGAATGGTGTGTTGCCTTCCTGGCGCTCGAGTTCGGCACATCGCGTATCGGGTTGACAGATTACTGGGAGGGGCTGGAGAAGATCCAGCAGTCATGGTCCATATCGGAACCAAGGACAAAGTTATAGGTAGGTGGAGCGTGCTTAAAAATGATTTTAGGGTTCTAGGGCACAAGCTTAGGGCAAGGACGTCAAAGGTAGTGTTTCCGAAAAAAATGCCTGTACCACAAGCCACACAAGAAAGGCAGCGGGAGATTAGGGAGGTAAACAAGTGGCTCAAGAACTGGTGTAGGAAGGAGGGATTTGGGTTCTTGGAGAACTGGGCCGACTTCTATGTCGGCTACAGGCTCTACCGTAGGAATGGGCTGCACCTCAATGGGGAAAAGGCAGCTGTTTTGGGGGAGAAGATGGCTAGAAGGCTGGAGGAGTGTTTACACTAAGGATTGGGGGGAGGGTAACTACATTATAGATGGGGAAGATAGAGACCTGGGGCAAGGTAATGGAACTGGGGGAGGAATGGAAGGAGGAACTAGAACAGTGTAGAAGGAAAGGTGTATATATAAAAATATATATAAACCTTTTAACTGTACGTACACTAATGCCAGAAGCCTGACTAAAAAAACTGGTGAACTGGAATTAGTGATGTGTGAGGAGGACTATGACATAGTGGGAGTAACTGAGACATGGCTGGATGATACCTATGACTGGGCAGTCAACGTACAGGGTTACAGTCTGTTTAGAAAGGATCGCCAAAACCGGAGAGGGGGAGGGGTATGCCTTTATGTAAAGTCCTGTCTAAAGCCCACACTGCGGGAAGATATAAGTGAGGGACATGAACATGTGGAGTCACTGTGGGTAGAAATAAATGGAGCCAAAAACAATAATAAAATACTAATAGGGGTTTATTATAAACCACCCAATATATCAGAGACCACAGAAAATCTACTTCTAAATTAAATAGACGAGGCGGCAAAATATAATGAGGTCGTTATTATGGGGATTTCAACTACCCAGATATAGACTGGGAAACTGAAACCTGTATATCTCATAAAGGAAACAGGCAATAACCAAAGACAATTACCTTTCCCAACTGGTTCAGGACCCGACTAGAGGGACGGCCATTCTGGACTTAGTATTAACCAATATACCTGACAGAACAACAGATGTGCAGGTCGGGGGACACCTGGACCATAATATAATAACCTTCCAACTGTCATTCAAAAGAGCGTTTCTTCAGGGAGGAACAAAAATACCAAACTTCAAAAAAGCAAAATTTTGTCAACTAAGAGAGGCCATAGGCCTAACTAACTGGGACAAAGTCCTCAAAAATAAAAATACAGCCACAAAATGGGAGATTTTTAAAAGCATCCTAATATCTAATTGTGAGAGGTACATACCTTATGGGAATACAAGGTTAAGGAACAAGAAAAAACCAATGTGGATAAATAGAGCTGTAAAGAAAGCAATAAATGACAAACATAAAGCATTTAAATCATTAAAACAGGAGGGGAGCGAGGAAGCATTGAAAAACTATAAGGAAATAAATAGAATATGTAAAAGACAAATAAAAACAGCAAAACTAGAGACCGAGAGATTAATCGCCAAAGAGAGTAAAACTAACCCTAAAATGTTCTTTAATTATATAAATGGTAAAAAGTATAAACCTGAAGGTGTCGGCCCCTTACAGAGTAATGAGGGGGGAGTTGCAGAGAGCGATGAGGAGAAAGAAAAGCTACTAAATATCTTTTTCTCCACTGTATTCACTGAGGAAAATAAACTGTCAGATAAAATGCAGAATATAAAAGTAAATTCCCCATTAAAAATGCCCTGTCTGACACAGGAAGAAGTAGAGCTGCGTCTTAAAAAGATTAAAATAGACAAATCGCCAGGACCGGATGGCATACAACCCCGTATACTAAGAGAATTAAGTACTGTCATCGCCAGACCCTTATTTCTGATATTTAAGGACTCTATACTGACAGGGAGTGTTCCACAGGATTGGCGCATAGCAAATGTGGTGCCAATATTCAAAAAGGGTCCAAAAACAGAGCCCGGGAACTATAGGCCGGTAAGTTTAACATCTGTCGTGGGTAAACTGTTTGAGGGTTTTCTAAGAGATGATATCTTGGAGTACCTCAATGAAAATAATCAAATAACTCCTTATCAGCATGGCTTCATGAGGGATCGGTGGTGTCAAACAAATTTAATCAGTTTCTATGAGGAGGTAAGTTCTAGACTGGACCGCGGCGAATCAATGGATGTCGTATATATGGACTTCTCCAAAGCATTTGACAAGGTACCACATAAAAGGTTAGTATATAAAATGAGAATGCTTGGCCTGGGAGAAAATGTCTGTATGTGGGTAAGTAACTGGCTCAGTGATAGAAAACAGAGGGTGGTTATTAACGGCACATATTCAGATTGGGTCACTGTCACTAGTGGGGTACCGCAGGGGTCAGTATTGGGCCCTATTCTCTTCAATATATTTATTAATGATCTTGTAAAAGGCTTGCACAGTAAAATATCAATCTTTGCAGATGACACTAAACTGTGTAAAGTAATTAACACAGAAGAGGACAGTACACTGCTACAGATGGATCTGGATAGACAGGAGGTTTGGGCAGAGAAGTGGCAGATGAGGTTTAACACTGACAAATGTAAGGTTATGCATATGGGAAGGAATAATGCAAGTCACAAGTACATACTAAATGGTAAAATATTGGGTAACTCTGACATGGAAAAGGACCTAGGAATTTTAGTGAACAGCAAACTAAGCTGTAGAAACCAGTGTCAGACAGCTGCTGCCAAGGCCAATAAGATAATGGGTTGCAACAAAAGGGGCATAGATGCCCGTGATGAGAACATAGCCCTGCCACTTTACAAATCACTAGTTAGACCACCCATGGAGTACTGAGTACAGTTCTGGGCTCCTGTGAACAAGGCAGACATAGCAGAGCTGGAGAGGGTTCAGAGGAGGGCAACTAAAGTAATAACTGGAATGGGTGGACTACAGTACCCAGAAGGATTATCAAAATTAGGGTTATTCACTTAGAAAAAAGACGACTGGGGGGAGATCTAATAACTATGTATAAATATATCAGAGGTCAGTACAGAGATCTCTCCCATCATCTATTTATCCCCAGGAATGTGACTGTGATAAGGGGACATCCTCTGCATCTGGAGGAAAGAAGGTTTGTACACAAACATAGAAGAGGATTCTTTACGGTAACAGCAGTAAGACTATGGAACTCTCTGCCTGAGGAGGTGGTGATGGTAAGTTCACTAAAAGAGTTCAAGAGGGGCCTGGATGTATTTCTGGAGTGTAATAATATTACAGGTTATAGTTACTAGAGATGGGTCGTTGATCCAGGAAGTAATTCTGATTGCCTGATTGGAGTCGGGAAGGAATTTTTTTCCCTAAAGTGGGGAAAATTGGCTTCTACCTCACAGGGTTTTTTTTTCCTTCCTCTGGATCAACTTGTAGGAAAACAGGCCGAACTGGATGGACGGATGTCTTTTTTTGGCCTTATAAACTATGTTTGTTACTATGTTACTACACTCTTATCTGTGGCATTCAAATTATGTTAATAAGTTTTCTCCAGGTGCCAGGGGATGCGGCCAGCCTAAGAATCTAACACCCAGACAGCGTGCTGGTCAAACGGTTCTCTAAATGAGCCACACCTGTAGAGTCATTTTTTTTAGATGTACAAGGTGGATCTAGCCACCTCCCTTTAGCCATCAATTTTAATATATCCAATCACAAGCATACAAGTATCTATCAAAGCAACTAATCAGAAAACATAATGGTATGGATAATAACACATACACACACTTGCATTACTCATCTATCTGGAAAATTTCATGCCTAAATATATCAAATTCTGCCAAGTTCCTCATTTTACAACACCTAGCTAACTTCCTGTAACAAATCAAGTGATAGTGACTCATATTTCTCAATCAGCATAAATCTGCAGAAAATGGAGATAAATATAGAAGATGGAGACTATTTGATAATCACATACGATTTAGTACAATTTTGTTTAACAACTACTTAATTTCTTTCACAGTGACTACCTAATCCAGTTTTCAGACATATCCTCATTAGGGAAGGGTCATAGGCTAAAACAAAGCTTTTATTGAAAATGCATTAAAAGTGTTATAGGTCATCAATAAATTAATGCATAAAAAAGACAACTTGTAAATTATATACAGTGGACTGAAAAGCTTTCTGGATTATCGGGGTCTATTCAAAGCCATAAATCAGTTATAAATAGAGATGAGCGAACGTGCTCGTTACGAGCACTATATCGCTCGGCTCCCGTGCGAAATGCCCGCAGGCATTGCGGATCCGTCCTCAGCTGCATGTAAGTCAATGGGGACGGATCGTTTGGTATGACACTCATACCAAACGGTTCCATCCTCCTCACCCGACCTGCTACCTTTCTTGTTGTGATGGCCAAAATCTAGCAATGTGTGTAAAGAATATGAAAAATGTTACTCTCATTGTGAAAATAAAATTTATTGCCAATACAAAATATTTGGCTTATGTTTTTGTTTTAACCCTTTTCTGAACCTCCGCCGTACATGAAGATGGTGAAGAAGTTCCATACTAGTAAAAGAGTACTAGTATATTCCAATGATGGCCTGCAAGTGGCAGCACTGCACTGGAATATACTGAAACCTGTAATGCTCTTGCAAAACTACAACTCCCAGTATGCTGGACAGCTTACAGTTATTAGGGCATGCTAGGAGTTGTAATTTTGCAACAGCTGGAGGGCCACAGGTTGAGAACCCCTGCTGTAATGGATAGAATGGGCATTTGGGAGCTTTTCAGCAAAATAAGGCCCCATTCAGACGGCAGTATTTTTGCGGGTCCGCATTACTGCGCACCCACAAAAATACGGGGCCGCCCGTCGTGTGTTCCGCAGCGCTCGGAACACACGCCGGGCAGCCCCATTGAAAATGCCTATACTTGTCCGTGTGTACGGACAAGTATAGGACATGTTCTATTTTTTCTTACGGAGCCGAGGCTCAGCAGATAGCGTGCCGCCCATAGAGGTGAACGGGCCCCTAAGGCTCCATTCACACGTCCGTATTTGTGCACATCCTGGAAAACGGTCAGTTTTTTGCCGATCCGTTGTTCCGCAAAAAACTCCGTTTTTCAAGCACATCCGTTCCGTTTTTTGCGGATCCGCAAAAAACGGAAGGAGGAGTCAAATCTTTTTTTTTTTTCCTACCCTCCTAGAACGGAATCCGCAAATGCGGATGACATGCGGATGCCTTTCCGCATGTCTTCCGCATTTTTGGAGGTTCCATAGACTTGTATTGAGCTATGGACCGCAAAATCGGGATAAAAGTAGGACAGGGGGATTTCTTTATGCGGACAGTCGGAACGGACACACGGATCCGGACAGTACACGTCATTTGTTCGGGACCCATTGAAATGAATGGATCCGCATCCTATCCGCATAATTGTCCGGATGTGGAAAGGATGCGGAAACATTATACGGATGTGTGAATGGGGCCTAAAAGTGCTTTTCCTGGGCATGGAATACAGACACAAAGTACACACAAGTATGCTTGGAAAGCGTTTGCAATCTTCTATGGGGCAGTGTTGCTAGTTATATTGGTGCAAATGAGGCGACAGACTCCCTTTAAAATATAAAAATATTATTCCCATACAGCGAACAGCATAATGGAAAAAAAATTAAAATCACAGATTTGCCATTTTTCTATCACTTCACCTCCCAAATAAAATTGAATAAAAAGTGGCCAAAAAGTCATACACACTGCAAAATGGTATCAATAAAAACGCCAGCGAAAAAATGAGCCTTCACTTCAGGGTGGACAGAATATGACGATGAAAAAAAAAATTTTTTTTCCCAAAGTATTTTTTTTTTTTTTTAGTATTAAAACACAAGAAAAACTACATAAATGTGGTATTGTAATTGTACTGACCCAGAGAATGAAGGTCACTTTTAGGGAACATGAATGTAGCGGAACTACATTTTTTGGATTTTTTTTTTCATTATAGTTGCTGCTCAAGTTGCTGCTGATGGAGCTGCCCTCCCTCCAAAAGTCATAAAAGTCATAGCAGTGGAGCGTGAGCGCAGGGTGTCCGACCCGGCCTGACCTTCACGAGGATGGGCGATGGTGCAAGTAGGCATTGACCAACCAACTACATAGGATATCTCGATAGTAGTTGAGTTTTTCATCCCTCCCAGAAGGTGTAAAAAATGGCCCCAATTTTGGCCTGATAGTGAGGGTCTAACCTCGTGGAGAGCCAGCAGCCATGCCTCTGCCGAATGACGATAATGCGGCTGTTACTACGCAAGCAACTCAGCATGCATCTGTCCATTTCTGCAAGGGAATGGGAGGGACTCCCTGTCTCCATCTCCACTGCATACTGCCACGGTATGTCGGGTCATCTACCTGGTGTTTCTTATCGGCCTCCACCTCCTCCTGTATCTTGGGCAGAAAAACCACCTACTTCTGTATACAATTCCTGGGTGTTTATGTCCTCCTCCTCCACGAATTCTGCCCCCATAGGGCTCAGGTGAGATGTAGTCGCCACGTCTCCTGTTCCCTGGCTAGCCAGATTTACAAGCATCTGTTCCAGGATGTAAAGGAGTGGATTATATCATTCATCCCGTAGTCCTGGCAATGACAAATAAAGTGGCCTCCTCAAAGGGTGTGAGCAAACGGCAGGTTTCACGCATGAGCTTCCACTGGCTAACGTTGAAGTCACACAGTTTGCACGTTAAGTGTGGCTGAAGTGCAGGTACAGTTTCCTGACCATTTTCAAGATGTCTTGCAGTTGGGTGGAAGACTTTAGGAACTAGGTTACAACCAGATTAAAGATGTGCACCATGCAGGGCATATGAATCAGCCCTCCTTGATGCAGCGCTGACAGAATGTTCTTCCCGTTATCGGTGACTACATTTCTGATCTTCATTGGGTGAGTAGACAGCCAGGATTCGATTTCTTGGTGAAGAAGGCAAAGCAGTTCCTCCCTGGTAAGACTCCATTTGCCAAGGCTGGCTAGGTGAAGAACTGTTTGACACCGCCATGCTCTGCATAGGTGGTATGCTGGAGGACCACTCTGAACTGTGAAGGCTGAGAACAAGGTGGATGATGAGGAGGTAGAGGAGAACATTGGTGCCAGAATCACAGTATGAGAACGCAGAGACAGCATTGTCATCACCTGGTGAACTTGCTGGCATGTGTGGACCAGAACCACATTTAACCAGTGGGCCATAAAGGACATACATCATGCTTAAGCATAGTTACAGCTCCACAACCAGTGCTGGAATTAACTGTACCAGACACTGACAGGCTCAAGGACTGGCCCACCTTCTGCTGTACGTAAGTATGCATGCCTGGTCCAGCCATTTTAGAGAAGTAATGATGGCTTGGGACTCTCCACCTTGGCTCGGCACAAGCTGTTAGTTCTCTGAAATGTGTAGAGTCAAGCACGTGGAAAGGGAGGGACTGTAGCACCAGCAACTTGGCCAGGAGCACGTTCAGCTTCTGGGCCCCTGGATGAGTGCATGCATATTGTTAATTCTTTGCAATCAACTCGATGATGGATTGCTTGTGAAACGTGTGACAAGGAGGAGCATAAGAACCAGTAGACAAAGGAAAGGAAAGACAGCTACCTTCTGATGAGGTGGAGGAGCCCTGACTGCTGGAGAACAAGTGCGGGACACTGGGAGGTGCAGCAGTTGCTGCTTCAGGCTGTACTACTACAATATCACCACAGTTTTCCCAGTCCACTTTATGGTGACTTGCCATGTGTTGACACAGAGCCATGGTGCTAGATTAGCACCCTGTTCACGCTTCACCTTAGGCCTACAGATACCTGCATACTGCCACATTAAAATCCTCCAGCGACTTGATAAAAAAATTCCCACACTGGCAGGTATGGCATTTTACCCCCACCACTCCATGCTGACTGCCTGACGCAGCCTCTATGAAGCTGTGCACTGCTGGTTGTTTCCTGACAGGTAGACTTCTGAGTAGCAGACGGTGTACCCCAGGCACATTTGGCTCCAGATCTCACACTGCTGCCACCCTGCTATCTCACGACCATGCTTGCACCCTGCTGGATCAGTGGCATGATGTCACCCTGCCTCTGTCTCACGGGCAAGCTGCCACTCTTACCCCCTGATGTTGATGATGAAGCCTCTTTTTCACCCAGCAATAACGTGCAATTGGCTACATCATCATCTACTACTGTCTGGCGGTTACTTATGTCACACAGTGGACACCCCAATAGAACAAGACAGGTTATTCACCCCAATTTGAGAATCAAGACCTTATGGAATTGTTTATCTATTAAGCATTGTGGACAACGTTCAATTAGGTAGCTCTGTGCCCTACAAAGCAATTGATTCAAATTGCGATGTCTCCTATGGATACCATCAGCTTCAGATTATAGTCCCTGCACTATTCCTGCACTGTCTCTTTCACACTGGCAATTCAGTATTCTCTTTTTTACAGATTGTCAGCACTACTATTTCTAGCGTGTGAGCACTTCCACGTCTTTCTCCATGCTCAGCTCACAGTGGAATGGAGGAGACCACGCAAGATGAGGCTTTTAAAGGGCTGTGTTACAGGGGCTGGCTATCTGCAGATTGGCTGGCTGCACAGCATTATGGGTGATCTTCTGTTCCCAGGCTTCTTTACCACGTTACCACAAAGCACAAGGAAATTTGCATTACTTGCAAATCAAATTTTTCCTAAACTTTGGATTGAATTCCACTTTGAATGCTTCGATTTGCTAAACAGTATTGTTGAATCCATTTGTTCCACATACGTTGTAAATGCACAGCTGCACATGCAGGCTGTAGAGAAGAGACTGAGGCCCTGAGTTATCAAGACTGGTATGTGCTACACTGGTCTTGATAGGCCCTTTGCCACCAGAGGATACATTTAATTTATAATGAGGTACACATCTCATCATAAATTAAATGCATCTTCCATCAGTCTGTGCCTCTGACCGAAATCTAGCTCATAGCTTACATATATTTCAGTCATTATTCACGGTAGTTTCTTGGAAAAATGATGCCACATGTGTCAGAGCCAATGGCACCACCTGTACCATATCCCCATTTTAGAAATTTTCGAGGGCATTGTAAAAACACCAGATGCAGCTAAATGTGGTTGTAACTACATTTAAAAAGTCAAAAACTGTATTTTGCTACTTTTCAATGCCAAAACCAAGGTGTCGGGAATGATAAATCTACCAAAGAGACTGAAAAACACAGCACTTTACATAACCTTTGATAGGATAATGCTATACTTACCAAGTATTCTGTGCACCCATTGGCAACTGATGCCTATACACTGAAAACATGTAGTTTAAAAACAGCATATCATTGAAAGGTTCCAGATAACTTTAGAGGTCAATTTAGGCAGATACATATATATTATCCACATCATGCTTTTTCACACTAGCGTATATCAGGCATGAGATTTTGCTTGGGATCAACCTTTGCTGTGGTCAACGGACACATGTCTGTTCCATCCAAAGTAACCCAACAGCAGCTTATTGGTGTAAGCTGACACCTAATTTGGTAGATAAAACAAAATGGCAAAAGAAATCCTGGCCTGTCCAGCACGTACTATACAAATACCATCCCTCATTAACAGATGGACAGCTTCTCCTTGCCAGCTTACATATTAATGGTCTATCCAAAGGATCCAAGCTGATACTATTATATTATCCAAAGTGAATTTATCAAGTGATTTCCTACAGATCCCTAGATAAGAGCTGAAATCGTGATCGTCTTCAACTAATGGTGTTCACATCAACGTCAGAAGAACAGAAAAAAAAAACAGATCAGTTGCAGTATTTTGAGCATCAGTAATGATCTGCTTGACTTCTTGACAGACTTTTTCTCCCATCAAAAACAAGTGATCTCTGATGGGAGTGAGAGACACAAACTGATCACAACTGCTGCTCAAAATAAGGGATCCATTTTTTTTGTAAAAAAAAGCAAGAAAGTGTGGCACTCACCATATCCTTTATTTCACCTGTGGCCTGATTGCTGTTTGAGCTTCGACCCACAGAAACTGCAAGGGAGTTTGTGAGTGCAGAGAGGTTTTGCAAAATACTGCGCAATTACAGAAAAGTGCAGAAAATTATAGGTAAGTGTATAGTTTAACACTAGGCCACAGTTCAACACAAGGATGTATGAACCAAGGTTTGATAGAGTTTCATTTTGCATTGTTTGCTTTATTCTAGAAGGTTCTCCAATTACAGGAGACAGGGGTCTAAATTTAAATTCATAACTACTGTTTGTTTTTTATTCTTTAATGTTCAAAAAAACATGCCAGAACAGCCTGCTGAAGCGAGTAATGCCAGTATGAAACAAGCCTCACAAGAAGTGGTAGACAGAAAAGTGCCAGGGAGGTTAGTCCTGAGCTGGAAAGCCCTAGTAAATATGCATGTTTGGCTGAAAATAGGCAAGAAAGCCCAGGGTGTTGCTCCTAGCAACCAGGAGGATGACTGCTGTAGGAAGGATGGACAGAGGAGTGCAGCAAAGGTCAGGCAGATGCTAGTGGTAGGGGACTCTGTTGTTAGATACACAGACAGGGTCATTTGTCACCGAGACCGTAAATGCCAAGCAGCGTGTTGTCTTCTGGGTGCTCAGGTTCGGCAAGGATAGATTGATGGGAGGAGCTGGGGAAGACCCGGCGGTCATGGTACACATTGGTACCAATGACAAAGTCAGGGGGAGATGGAAGGTGGGGAGAATGATTTTAGGAAACTAGGAAAGAAGCTCAAGTCCAGGAAGGATCTCCAAGGTAGTGTTTTCAGAAATACTACCAGTGCCAAGAGCGTCACTAGAGAGACAGCGGGAGCTTAGGGAGTTAAATAAGTGGCTCAGAAGTTGGTGCAGGAAGGAAGGGTCGTTTGGGTTCATGGAGAACTGGGACAACTTCTTTGTCGGCTACAGGCTCTAAAGTAGGGACGGGTTCCACCTTAATGGGGAGGTTTCAGCTGCTCTGGAGAAAAAATAGAGAGCTGGAGGAGTTTTTAAACTAGGGTCTGGGGGGAGGAAGTGGGATCATACTAATAAGGGGGTAGATAGACAGTGGGATATAGGAGGTGAGAGCAGGGATTTAGTGGGGGCTGAGGTTAGTGAGGAAAATAGGGAGGTGACTGGACATAACTGTACACCCATGAAAAACAGAGCTGGTGGTAGCATGGACCTGTTACAAACCAACAATATCATCCAAGGTACCAGATATTCAATTTCTGGGAAATTAAATAGTAACTTAAAATGTACACATTGACAAATGCCAGAAGTCTAGAAAGCAAAATGGGGGAGCTGGAGTCTATGGTACTAGAGGATCACATAGATGTAGGTGGTGTGGCTGAGACATTGCTGGACTCTTCTCACGACTTGGCTTTTAATATTCAGGGTTTTACACTCTTTAGGAAAGACAAAATCAATAGGAAAAGCAGTGCCGTGTGCACTGGAGTTATATGAAAGTGAGTGTGAAAGGCAACTGTGGGTGAGGATGTTGAAACCTTATGGGTGGATTTACAAACGGAAATAAACTCTGAAAAAAAAATCCTTGATGTAATCTACAGTGCCTTGTGAAAGTATTCGGCCCCCTGGAACTTTTCAACCTTTTGCCACATTTCAGGCTTCAAACAAAAAGATATAACATTTAAAATTTTTGGTGAAGAATCAACAAGTGGGTCACAATTGTGAAGTGGAACAAAATTTATTGGATCATTTAAACTTTTTTTGTAATAATAAAACTGAAAAGTGGGGCATGTAAAATTATTTGGCCCCCTTGCATTAATACTTTGTTGCACCACCTTTTGCTGCGATTACAGCTGCAAGTCGCTTAGGTTATGTCTCTATCAGTTTTGCACATCTAGAGACTGAAATTCTTGCCCATTCTTCCTTGCAAAACAGCTCGAGCTCTTTGAGGTTGGATGGAGAACTTTTGTGAACAGTAGTTTTCAGCTCTTTCCACATATTCTCAATTACATTCATGTCTGGACTTTGACTTGGCCATTCTAAGACCTGGATACATTTATTTTTGAATCATTCCACTGTAGATTTTGCTTTATGTTTGGGATCATTGTCTTGTTGGAAGATAAATCTCCGTCCTAGTCTCAGATCTTTTGCAGACTTTCATCCAGAATGGTCCTGTATTTGGCTCCATCCATCTTCCCATCAATTTTAACCATCTTCCCTGTCCCTGCTGATGAAAAACAGGCCCAAACCATGATGCTGCCACCATCATGTTTGACAGTGGGGATGGTGTGTTCAGGGTGATGAGCTGTGTTGCTTTTACGCCAAACATATAGTTTTGGATTGTTTCCAAAAAGTTTGATTTTGGTTTCATCTGACCAGAGCACCTTCTTCCACATGTTTGTTGTGTCTCCCAGGTGGCTTGTGGCAAACTGTAAACGAGACTTTTTATGGATATCTTTGAGAAATGGCTTTCTTCTTGCCACTCTTCCATAAAGGCCAGATTTGTGAAGTGTTCGACTGATTGTTGTCCTATGGACAGACTCTCCCACCTCAGCTGTAGATCTCTGCAGTTCATCCAGAGTGATCATGGTCCTCTTGGCTGCATCTCTGATCAGTCTTCTCCTTGTTTGAGATGAAAGCTTAGAGGGACAGCCGGGTCTTGGTAGATTTGCAGTGGTCTGATACTCCTACCATTTCAATATGATCGCTTGCACAGTGCTCCATGGGATGTTTAAAGCTTGGGAAATCTTTTGGTATCCAAATCCGGCTTTAAACTTCTCCACAACAGTATCACGGACCTGCCTGGTGTGTTCCTTGGTCTTCATGATACTCTCTGTGCTTTAAACAGAACCCTGAGACTATCACAGAGCAGACTATCACATTTATATGGAGACTTGATTACACACAGGTGGATTCTATTTATCTTCATCAGTCATTTAGGACAACATTGGATCATTCAGAGATCCTCAATGAACTTCTGGAGTGAGTTTTCTGAACTGAAATTAAATGGGACGAATAATTTTGCATGCCCAATTAATAAAACACAGTTTTATTAATACAAAAAAAGTTTAAATGATCCAATAAATGTTGTTCCACTTCACAATTGTGACCCACTTGTTGTTGATTCTTCACCAAAAATGTAAAATGTTATATCTTTTTGTCTGAAACCTGAAATGTGGCAAAAGGTTAAAAAGTTCCAGGAGGCCGAATACTTTCGCAAGGCACTGTATAAACCTCGTAACATCACAGATAGGTTTGAGCGAATTGGAATTCGGATCAGAGGTCCAAAGTCAATTTGTTCAAACACTTCGGATTTAATGATGTCTGAGACCTGTCTCTGTACAGCATAAAAATGCATTGCCTACGTGTAGGCAAATTTTGTTTCACTCGAAGTCACGAGAGACATCAGTGAATTAATTTGGTATTCATTTCTGCATCTTTAAAAACATTTAAAATTAGGAATCCGAAGTAGGGTTTGGTAACGAGGTACCAGACGGTACCAAACCCGGCTCCAGATTCCTAATTTAAAATAAATTTTAATGTAGTATGGAAACATTATATTATAATGAAAGTGTTTGACCAAATCGAGTTTGGATCGATGATCTGAAGCTCGCTCAACACTAATCACAGAGGAGATAGTTCAGCTTTATAACCAAATATAGTGGTCTGCACTGGCTGGTACAGTGGTCATAATGGGAGATTTTAACTTTCCAGATATTGACTAGGGTAATGGTTCTGCCTCAACTGGAAAGGGGTGAAAATACCTCATCTTTCTGTTGGACCACTTTATGAGCCAATCTGTAAAAGCTCCCACTAGGGGCTATGCTATGTGGGATTTCGTGAAACACTTGGTAACAGTGACCACATAATACGTATATTCCCCCTGAACTATACGAAGCAAACCCTGAATTTTAAAAAAGCTAATTTTCCTGGGTTGAGGGAAGCACTTCAGAGCATAGACTGGAAGCAGCTAATAATACACATAATACTACAGAGCATAAACGGGAGAGCTTTAAATCCACATTGGGTAATTACACTGCAAAATTTATTCCTGTTGGCAACAAGTATAAAGGACTAAAACTAAACCCCCACATGACTTACAGCCACTTTAAAAATGGCAATAGATGACAATAAAAGGGCATTTAATAAATACAAATCGGAGGGGACAGCTGTAGCCTTCCTTTGAAATTTACAAAGGGCTTAATAAAACCTGTAAAAAAGAGATAAAATCTGCAAAAATACAAAAAACAGCAGGTGGCAAAAAGAGCAAAACAAATCCCCAAAAATTCTTTAAATATATAAATGCTAAAAAAAACAAGGTCAGAGCAGGTAGGTCCCCTAAATAATGAAAAGGGGGGGGGATCACTGAAGATAAGGAAAAGGCAGAGTTACAATGTGAGTAGAAGCCTGGACAGAGGGGGCAGCTGTGGATGTAGTGTTCTTGGATTTTGCAAAAGCATTTGATACTGTCCCTCATAGACATTTAATAGGTAAAATAAGGCCTATAGGCTTAGAAAGTATAGTCTGTAATTGAATTCAAAACTGGCTAAGGGCTGTGTCCAGAGAGTCGTGGTCAATGATTCCTATTCGGAATGGTCCCAGGTTATTAGTGGTGTACCCCAAGGTTCAGTGCTGGGTCCTCTATTACTTAAGTAATGCATCTGGGTAGTAATAACCTACATGCATCATATATACTAGGGTTGGTAACACTGGGAGAGTCACTTGGGTTCCCTTGTAGATCATAGATTAAATAACAGCATACAATGTCAATCAGCTGCTTCTAAGTCTAGCAGGATATTGTCATGTATTAAATGAGGTATGGACTCGCGGGGCAGGGATGTAATAATAACACTTTACAAAGCATTGGTGCGGCCTCATCTGAAATATGCCCTTTAGTTCTGGGCACCAGTCCATAGAAAGGACGCTCTGGAGAGAGTACAAAGTAGAGCGACTAAACTGATAAGGGGCATGGAGAGTCTTAGTAATGAAGAAAGATAAAAGGAATTACATTTATTTAGTCTTGAGAAGAGACGTCTAAGGGGGGGCATGATTGACCTATACAAATATATACTGTAAATGGGCCATACAAAAAATATGCTGAAAAGCTGTTCCATGTAAAATGCCCTCAAAAGGGGGCACTGACTCCGACTGGAGAAGAAAAAGTTCAGTCTCCAGAGGCATCAAGGCTTCTTCCTTGTGAGAACTGTGGAATAGTCTACCTCATGACGTGGTCACAGCAGGAACAGTGGACAGTTTTAAAAAGGGCCGAGATAAATTCTTAAAAGTAAATTACATTAATGCTTATGAAAACGTGTAGAAGTTGGGGTCTCACTCCTTTTTATAAAATTCACATCCCCTCCAATCCCTTGGTTGCACTTGATGGACTTATGTCTTTTTTCAACCATATTAACTATGTAACAATTTCATTATTTCATAAAATACAGCACAGGAGGAAAGGATGTAGAGAAGCAGGTGATCGCCGTTTCGTGTATCACACACTTCCTCAAGACCTGACTGCACAGTGGTCGCCACACCTTTTTAAATTATGCAATGCACATACATTATGCTGCCTCCATTGTAGTAAAATCACAGCTGGTATAATTAGCACTGCACCATTCAATCAATAAACAGACAAATTATTACGGTCATTCAGACCAAGTGGCCCCTACTCCAGAGGGGTATATTCTCTCAATCCCTGTAAAACGTAGACAGTTACTTCTGCCCCTGTGATGCTTTGAGGCCGCTTCGTCTGAATGACAGTACTGATTTAATTTTTATTGATAGAATGTAACATTGTTAATTATAACAGAAGTGATTTTACCTTTTTTGTGAGTACCACACTTTCTTGCTTTATTTTCTTGGGATTTTGGATACTAAGTGTACAGCTCCACCCTATATTCTGGTTTCTTCTTATTCTGGTTCCCTGGGAGTGCACTGTAGATGCCTTGCGGTGCTCATGACTCTCCTTCAGTTTTCATTTTCATTTCATTTTCATTTTTTTTTGTTCTGCTAACGGATCAGAAGAACAAAAAGCTAAACCGTGACGTGAATCCAGCCTTACCTACACTAAATACGTTCAGCCTAGAACAAGAAGTACAATGACTTTATAGTTCCATTAGACATAAAGCCCATTTTGCCAAGATGGACACTGGAATTGAGGAAACAAAGATGACGAACACTAACCCTTTAACTTTGGGATTTTTCGGCCTCAGGAATAAGAGCCCTTTTATGCCCCAAGGTCTGAAAATCCTGTTTAAACTTATATTTCTCTAAGTCAGCCATCCAACAGATTTTGGAACAGCCTATATAGGGCCATTTCAAACATACAGACAACCTTTCTTGAGAGGAAAGAATGACCCTTGATACTTTACAACAGAACAAAGATCTAGTAATAAAGCCGGCTGATAAGGGTGGTGCTATAGTGGTTATGGACAAGAGTACATATTATTACAATTATTAGCCTGTGATCCAACACTTCAGATAGCCAAGAAAATTAAGAGTGTGCTTAATAATTACTTATCCCTTGTTGACACTATTGATCAAATATTCGCAGTCATTCTTACTTGATAACACAGATTGTTTGAAGAAAATAATATACAGTTGTGCCAGAGAGATTTTTGATAACCCTAGATGTAAACAGCCTATACACCTTAATAGAACAGAAGAAGGGGATTAGCGCCATAGCACACCTTCTAGCCACACAATCTAGCTTGAATCCACCACAACAAGAATTTTGTCTGTTTTTTCTCCAACTAGTGTTACGTGAAATAAATTTATTTTTGGCAATGAATTTTACAGGCAAAAACCAGGGACCACTATGGGGTAGAATTTGGCCCCTCCATATGCAAACCTATTCATGATAGCTGTTATGGATACCCTGGGCCAACTAATAGTTTTGCCTTGAGCTAATCCTAAGGACGTTGTCCAGGTGGTATTAGTATCCACTCTTTAACCCCTATACAGAGATCTGAACTTCACTGCAGGGAACCAACCAGGCTGCTACCTCCTGGAGTAGTCCTGGTGTAGTCAACAGCTGACCCACAAGGATCAGAGACACCAGTGCATAGAAAACAGGCTGTCAGGGCTGGTGGGATCGTGTGTGTCTGCGAAACAGGTCCGAGGTTGAGGCAGATGGCAATTGGGCAACTCAATAAACAAGCTAGGGTCAGAACAGGTGGCATGGAACAGGCCTAACAGGAAATTGTAGGCCACAGCCTGTAGCCCATGCTTGGGAATGCCGACCACAGTGGGGAGCAGGGCAGGCGGCGGCAGAGGGCAAGATTCCTGTGTGAGTAGCAGGGCGTCTGTGACCTCAGAGAGAAGCAGGGCAGTGGTGGGCACGGGACTTCACAGTAACAATAGCATTCAAGTTGGATTTGTTATACCTTCATCTTTTTTTAGTTAGCATTATGGCTTTGCTTCAGTGATGATATTTTTGCATATGGAGGGGCCCTGAGTTGAGCATTACTGAATTCTAGCAATTTCTCAACAACATATATCCAGAATTAGAATTACTATGCATTAATGCAAAGAGGAGATCTGTTTTTTTATACTGGTCAAAAAGGATGTACATGGTGTAATAACTATAGATTTATATAGTAACCTCACTAATCAAAATAACCTACTGCAATATGATAGCTGTCATCTACAAGCCATAAAGGAGTCCCTTCCCTGATCACAATTTACAAGAGTTGCCTGGATTTTGACAGATCCGGTAACTCCTAAGGAACAGATGATTCAGATGTGTCATAAATTCACACAACGTGGCTGCAATAAAACTCTATTGTACAAGGAACTGTCTCTGACCAAAACTCTGGTTAGAAACCTGGCTCCAGATAGGATTGCCTGTGCAATTACATACCACCCACTTTTACCCCAAATTCACCAAATTCTAAGAAAACATTGTTCACTAGTAGGACATGTGTATCCCTCTGTTGATGAATTTAAATCTGCACCCTTATCTTGTCATAAGAGACTCCAAAATATTAGGGACAGATTGGTCCAGGCCAATATACGTAGGTTGTCTGATAAACTCATCACATCTATTGTTCCTACATGAACCATTTCCATTTCTACACTGTGCCCAATGTTCCAATGTGATTAAAGGTGACTTTGTGATGCACCCACATACAGACCACAGGTATCCTATACAAGGTTACTTCATATGTGAATCTTCTTTTGTCACTTACCTCTTGAAGTGCCCATACACTCTTTCATACGTTGGTGAAACTACCCAACATATACGGGACTGCAGCTCTAAACACTAATCCACCATTCTTGCACTATTTATTGAGCTTAAATGTCAAATACCCAGCTGGGTTTTCAAGTATCGGAATAGGTAAGGTGGCAACAGGGTCATTTTATTGAAACAACGTGAATCTTTTTATATACATAAGTTGGATACCTTGTCACTAAAAGTCTTGAAAGGAGAATGTTACTTCCTTATCAATGTATGATGTTTATGCAGTTTTTCCTTATTCCTTCAGACATGTGGAAACTATCTCTCTAGTCAACAATGTTGAGATACTTCATTTTTCTTTTCCACCATGTTTCTTTTTTCTTTCTTTCTTCAGTTCCATTTCTGTCCCTCATTTCTTCCCCCTCTACCTGCCCCTCCCCTTTCCTTCCCTTTTTTGTCTTTTAATACTATTACTGACTATTAAAAGACATTTATTTCCTATAAAACACCACAACCTAAAAAAAAGGGCACAGGATCAGAATATCGTTACCCTTTTACACAGAGCTTTCAAATCACAAGCTCAACAAGAGCGACCACGTGGGACGCCACGTGGAACGCTGAGAAAAGGGCGCACTCCACAGCCGCGTGTAACAAGGAACAGCGGCGTTTACTCCGTACGCTGCAGGAGAAGGAACAGCGCCGTCTACTCTGTACGCTGCAGGAGGTTTTCACCCCGCGTGTAGAGCAGAGGCGAATCAACAAGGAGGGTAACGTACCCAGCGTGGCTGGCCACACATTATTACAGTCTGAGGAGATACTCCTGGCATATTACTGACATTATAACAGTTTGAAGACCAATTGAAATAACTATAAGGCCTTACTACCAACTATCTGATACTTATCTGATATTTGATATCCTATTGCTATTTTGTACAAGGACTATTACCATAGACTATTTAACATCTATCCAGATAAATAAGTGACTACAACATCAGTTGCTTACCAGGATTTAATTCCCTTAATGTAGCCCTCAAGGACTCTCTAACCACTTTACTATTTTATTCTCCTCGGGGTTGGAGGAGGCATTGGTTTGTAACATACCTTGTATACTTATACTGTGGCTCTATGGTGTCATGGCTTATCTGTATTAATCTTACATTTATGTTGCACTTGCACTTTACTTGGTATGCTGTGACACTTGCTTTAGAGCAATTACCATATTTTTCATATTGTGCTGCCCCTCTGTCATTGTGTTAGGTGCCACCATTTTATATATGCTTTTATATTGTGTGTGTTATATTACATGTACTAATAAAGTAATTTTTTTCTAATTTTGTGGTGTGTTATAACTATTGGTGTTGTTAATGACTAGAAGGAGGAGGAGTAGAGGAGAGGAATCAGTTACATAAGGAATCGTATTTTTTAGCTGCTTTCCCCCGGAGGAGATTTGAATTCCGGTGAAATCCAGGCTTTGTTCATTTTAATAAGCATCAGCCTGTCAGCGCTGTCAGTTGAAAGGCGTGTCCGCTTATCGGTGATGACGCCACCAGCTGCACTGAATACCCACTCTGACAACACGCTAACGGCAGGGCAGGCCAGCACCTCCAAGGCGTACAGCGCCAGTTCAGGCCACGTGTCCAGCTTTGAAACCCAGTAGTTGTATGGAGCAGAGTGATCCCTACGGACGTTGGTATGGTCAGCTAGGTACTCCCTCACCATCTTTCTGTACAGCTCCCCCCTACTCTGCCTAGACTGGGGACAGGTGACAGTGTCTTGCTGGGGTGACATAAAAGTGGCAAAGGCCTTGGAGAGCGTTCCCCTGCCAGTGCTGGACAAGCTGCCTGCTCGCCTCCTCTCCCCCGCTACTTGGCCCACAGAACCACGCCCCCTGCCGCTAGCGGCGTCAGATGGGAAGGATTGTTTCAGCTTGTGCACCAGGGCCTGTTGATATTGATTCACTCTCATACTACTTTCCTCTACAGGGATGAGAGTGGAAAGGTTCTGCTTGTACCGTGGGTCCAGGAGAGTGAACACCCAGTAATCGGTGTTTGAAAAAATGCTTCTAACGTGAGGGTCACGGGATAGGCAGCCTAACATGAAGTCTGCCATGTGTGCCAGAGTCCCAACACGCAAGAATTCCCTCTCCTCACTGGCCTGACTCTCCATTTCCTCCTCCTCCTCCTCCTCTTCAGCCCATACACACTCAAGAGTTAAGAAGGACTGAGCATTGGTTCCCTCTTCTGTCTCGCCAACATTCTCCTCCTCCTCCTCCTCATCCTCATCCCCCTCCTCCAATACGCGCTGAGAAAAAAAACAGGAGGGTGCTCTGGCTATCAAGCGACGTATCTTCTTCCCCCATCTCCTGTGACAAGCGCAAAGCTTCTGACTTCATGCTGAGCAGTGAGTTTTTCAACAGGCAAAGCAGCTGGATGGTGAGGCTGATAATGGCGGCATCGCCGCTGACCATCTGTGTTGACTCCTCAAAGTTGCTCAACACCTGACAGATATCAGACATCCACGTCCACTCCTCATTGTAGACTTCAGGAAGCTGACTGACCTGACTACCAGTTCTGGTGGAAGACTGGGTGGTGGATAAATTACTGGACGCATTGTCCGCTATCCACGTCATCACCTGTTCGCACTGTTGTGGTTTCAATAGTGGTGTACCACGTGACCCAGTAAGTTGCGAGATGAAGCTAGAGAGCGAAACTCTGCGGCGTTCCACTGCTCCCTCATCAACATGTACAGTGTCACCCTGCCCAGGACCACGGCCTCTGCCCCCTACACTACTTGAATGCCCACGCCCTCGTCCTCGACCCTTAGCCCTTGGGTTCAACATTTTGTATATTAACCAGACTGTCAAGTTAATATCTGAGGCCAAAACCGTATTCAGTAGACAGTAGAATTACTATCTGAGGCAAAATTGCACTGCAAACCACTCAATTTTGCACTGGACTGTAGTTTATATAACTGAGAATAAAAACGTATTCTCTAGACTGCGGCTAGTGTATCGCACACCTCACAATTGTTCACTGGACTGTAGTTTATATAATTGAGTGAAAAAAATTATTCTCTAGACTGCGGCTAGTGTATCACACACCTCACAATTGTTCACTGGACTGTAGTTTATATCATTGAGTGAAAAAAAATTATTCTCTAGACTGCGGCAAGTGTAACGCACAACTCACAATTGTTCACTGGACTGTAGTTTATATAATTGAGTGAAAAAAACGTATTTTATAGACTGACGCTGCTGTACAGAACACCTCACAATTGTTCACTGTACTGTAGTTTATATAATTGAGTGAAAAAAACATATTCTCTAGACTGTGGCTAGTGTATCACACACCTCACAATTGTTCACTGGACTGTAGTTTATATAATTGAGTGAAAAAAAATTATTCTCTAGACTGCGGCTAGTGTATCGCACAACTCACAATTGTTAATTGGACTGTAGCTTATATAATTGAGTGAAAAAACGTATTTTATAGACTTACGCGGCTGTACAGCACACCTCACAATTGTTCACTGGACTGTAGTTTATATAATTGAGTGAAAAAAACTTATTCTCTAGACTGCAGTTAGTGTATCGCACACCTCACAATTGTTCACTGGACTGTAGTTTATATAATTGATTGAAAAAAATTATTCTCTAGACTGTGGCTAGTGTATCACACACCTCACAATTGTTCACTGGACTGTAGTTTATATAATTGAGTGAAAAAAATTATTCTCTAGACTACGGCTAGTGTATCGCACAACTCACAATTGTTCACTGGACTGTAGTTTATATAATTGAGTGGAAAAAAACGTATTTTATAGACTGACGCTGCTGTACAGCACACCTCACAATTGTTCACTGGACTGTAGTTTATATAATTGAGTGAAAAAAAACGTATTCTCTAGACTGCGGCTAGTGTATCGCACACCTCACAATTGTTCACTGGACTGTAGTTTATATAATTGAGTGAAAAAAAATATTCTCTAGACTGCGGCTAGTGTATCGCACACCTCACAATTGTTCACTGGACTGTAGTTTATAAAATTGAGTGGAAAAAAACGTATTATCTAGACTGCACTACAGATCCCAGCAAGCCAAGGTACAGCAGCAGAAAAAAATGAGTACTGAGAGGACTTTGGGCAATTTCATTGGGGTCTGTGTGGACTATGTGCTGTCCCCTTTCTGCCACCAGTGCACAGTGTGCAGCCAAGATTGCGGTAGCTGCACTACAAGTCCCAGTCAGCAGCCAAGAGGAGGACAAAAAGAAATGTCGTTGTAGCCCTTAGAAGGAGCGTTGGGTTCTTTGTGGATGATTCCTGCCTAACCAGATTCTAATTTCACGCCCTAACAGTGTGCAGCCAAGATGGCGGTCGCTGCATTACAAGTCCCAGCCAGCAGCCAGGAGGAGACCAAAAAAAACGTGCTTGTAGCCCTTAGAAGGGCTGTTGGGTTGTTTGTGGGTGATTCCTGCCTAACCAACAACTAAATTCAGGCCCTAACACTCTCCCTGACAGACAGCAGCTCTATCCCTAATCTCATGCAGACGGCGTATGACGCGAGCAGCGCGGGACCAGATTCTTATATTCCCAGGTCATCTGATCTGGCCAGCCAATCCCTGCTATCGACTTGTAGGGGCCCCACGTGATGCTAGGAAGTACCAAAGACTCTCCTGCATGTTGATTGGCTGAAAAAAGGCGGCTAACATGCAGGAAGAGGAAGTTGCCATTTCCTTGAGGATCGCGATATGCTCGTCCGAGTAGAGAGCATATGCGAATACCCTAATGCTCGAACGAGCATCAAGCTCGGACGAGCATGTTAGCTCATCTCTAATTGTCACCTGTTTCCTAACTGCATAGGAGTTTTGGATGGCAAGCACATTCGCGTGCGTAAGCCTCCTCACTCAGGGTCTCAATATTTCAATTTTAAACAATATTTTTCTGTAGTCCTGTTAGGCTTGGTTAACAGTAACTACAAATTTATTATTGTGGATATTGGGGCCTATGGAAGTACAGCTGACTCCCGCAATCTTATGTAATTCCAGGATGGGTGAAAGGCTGCGTGCCAACCAACTCTCCTTGCCAGAGCCTAGAAGATTGCCCAGTTCTATAGGTCTGGCCGCACCATTTGTAATCGTGGCAGACGAAGGGTTTATCCCCTCATGTAATGCGGCCTTATCCCTGACGCGATTTGGATGCCCGAAAGTGCACTTTTAATTATCGTCTGTTCCGAGCACGTCGATATGTGGAATGTGCTTTTGGAATACTGTCCAATAAATGGAGAGTATTCATGTCATCCTTGCAAATGAGCCCAGAACATGCCACCCTAGTGATCCAAGCATGTGTGATTTTACACAACTTCACAGGGATACATGAAGCACCCTTTCAACCTGAAGAGGTCCCTTCCAGGACAACTTCCTCTGTTAGGTTAGACCAAAATCTGCATGGATGACCTGGAATTGCTGCACTAGCAGTTCGGGAACTCTATGCAGATTACTTCAGTAGTTCAGAGGGTGCATTACCATGGCTATCGGACAGAATTCGTGGCAATCTTTGATTTCATCTAGGTTTTGGTTTTCAAATTTATCCAAATATAATTATTTTAGTTAGTTAGTTCCCCAGTTATTAGTTTAGAGAAGGGACTCACAAGAGAATGAGGACCCTTGACGTGGGCTTGCGGGCTTAGGCATTTTGAAGCAGGTTTTTTTGTTTGCAACTTTCAACATTAAATTTTTTAAAATGTAGTGCATTTTTTTTTTATAAAATATTTTGGAAATGAGAAATGTATTTTAAAAAACTACATTTTTAAAAATTGTACCTCAATATCTTGATGAAAACAACTTAACTTGCTTCAATATGCTGACTAATACCTCATTAAATTCATTCGCGTCTCCCGCAATGCATCTGCTGGGCTGGAGTCCCGGAACTGACGGGGATTGCATAGCATCATATTGAGTTATGATGCTATGTAACCCTAACATTACTGGAATGTAATGGATAACAGTAACAGCATTATGTCATTGTTATCCATTACATTCCTGTACTAACAGATAAATATGTATCACATGTGATATATATACCAAATAGTAGATTTTGGAAAATTTGAGAACAATCAAAGAAATAAAAAAACAGAGAGAGTATGTTTCAAACTCAATGAACAGATTTATTATTCACTGATCCAATAGCTCCCGTGTATAAGGGCCGATGGGGTAAGACGATGCACTGCCCCTGGATGTGGAGCCTGTAACCGGGACACTATGTGGCCCTATGGGTGGCTGTGAATTAAAGCTGTCATGCAGCTTTTGTTGTTCGTATTCGACGAATTTATGGACATTCATCGGATCTGGAGAAAGACTAAATATGTCCAGCACTGCATGAAGCGTAGATACACAAAGATTTTTACGCTCTGGGGGCACACTTTTAAGAAAAGAAGACAATCCACGGATCATTTTGTCCTCCTCGCAGTCCATCCTGTTCCGGGTCAAAAATTCTAAAATATGGGCATCAATAACCTCCCTAGGATTTTGACCCAAAACAGGAGGGGCCTGCTGACGCCTTCGCGGTGGGCGTCTAGGCAAATCGGACACTTCGGTGGCATCAGTTGTCTGCGGAGGGGGTGGTGCTAGAATGGGGGCGTAGCAGGCATTGTGGGTGATAATGGTGAAGGTCCTGGGGACATCCTTGGCTGGGTGGAGGTCCCAGCCACTTGTTGGTCCGTGCTTTGGGACGACGTTTCCCCCTCTGGGTCATCCTGTAAACTGTCTACAGTCCTATGGAATGACAATAAAAAAAAATAAAAAAAATCATACCAGTGAACTATACAATATTATATACAATATACAGTATATTTTATAATATACAAAATTGGCAGGCAAAGGCTTGCTGGAAAATTTACACACTGAAAAAATGCAACAAAAAATTTCCATCACATACAAGGGGGCCATATAGCTAGGACAACAAAAAAATACCAGAAACAGAAGCTACATAATGGGATCACAGTAGAATGTAGGGCAAAGAAAGGACAGCAGCAGAAAAAGAGCAGTGTGTCATATATTCATTGAGCCGCTCCTTTCACATAGGTACAACCATCACATCCTAACATCATGTTACTATAGCCTAGTGAAAGGCACCCATTGTATATGATTGACAAACCCCATTTTAATTCATAAGAGAAAAAAAAAGATGTACTTACGCAGCTCCAACACTGGCTTCAAAAACTCCAAGTGCCGGCTGTATAAATAGGGCTTTTTCGTGCGCCCTCCAGTGTTCCCTCTAAGACTTGGCAGCTGCTGAGCGGGGTCGGCTCAGGGCTGGGCACAGCGCCATCAAAGGTTGGCGATATGAAAACCTAAAATAATTGTCACATCAAAGACATACAGTATAACCCAGGGGTAGGGAACCTCCGGCTCTCCAGCTGTTGTGAAACTACAATTCCCAGCATGCTTCATTCATTTCTATGAGAGTTCTTAGAAGAGCAGAGCGAGTATGCTTGCTGGGAGTTGTAGTTTCACAACAGCTGGAGAGCCGGAGGTTCCCTACCCCTGGTAACCCCTGCGCCATCCCGTAAAATACAGTATAATCCATACACAATGCTGTATAATATACAGTACTAGCAGAAAGACCCGGCTTCGCCTGGGTATATTTCATCTATTTATTTAATGTTTCTGTGTGTCGTTGCAGAGAGAAAGTCAATGCAGCTGACAGAAATAGATTTTTACCTTCATTTTTTCAATCCCTATTGGCTGCGGAGTGGGAGGGGGTGTGGTTTAATGGGACACGGGGGGGGTTAAGTCCTTCATTTCAGGGTGGCCTGAACTATAGGTTAATGCCATGGTAATTTGAGGAAACACAATGGGTAGCAGTGGAAGAAAACATTGCTTTGCGCGGGTATATTTAATTCATTTAATGTTTCTGTGTGTCGTTGCAGAGAGAAAGTCATCCTCCCTCCCATCCCTGCAGCTGACAGATGTCGATTTTTACCTTCAATTGTTCAATCTCCATTGGCTGCGGAGTGGGAGGGGTCATGGCCTGACTGAGTCGGGGGCGTGACGTTGCAAGACCTGGGGCGGGGTTTTAAGTCCTTCTTTTGATGGTGGCCAGAATTACAGGTCGATGCCATGGTAATTTATGAGGACACGCCATGGGTAACAGTGGAAGAAAACATTGCTTTGCACGGGTATATTTAATCTATTTCATTTAATGTTTCTGTATGTTGTTGCAGAAAGAAATCCGAATTCCCTCCCACCCCTGCAGCTGACAGAAGTTGATTTTTACCTTCATTTTTTCAATCCCCGTTGGCTGCGGAGTGGGAGGGGGCGTGGCCTGACAGAGTCGGAGCGTGGTTTCCCCAGATCTGGGGCGGGGGTCAGAGTGGCATGAATTACAGGTCGATGACATGGTAATTTATGGGGACCCGCAATGGGTAGCAGTGGAAAAAAACATCTTTTATTAGTACTGAATGGTCGTAGTCTAAAATTAGTCAATTTCATCTACGATTTTTGTGTGTCATTGCAGAGAAATTCACCCTCCCACCCCTGCAGCTGATTTTTTTCAATCCCCATTGCCTACGGAGTGGGAGGGGGCATGGCCTGGCAGAGTTGGGGGTGTGGATTATCAAGATGCTTCGAACGGTTGTAGTCTGAAATTAGTCTATTTCATCTAAAATTTTGTGTGTCGTTGCAGAGAGAAATTCACCCTCCCACCCCTGCAGCAAACAGAAGTTTATTTTTACCTTCATTTTTTCAATGAAGGTAAAAGGTTTCCATAACAACCAGGTAATTATCAGCAGCTGAGGATCTCATCCATTTCTATTTACTGACACTGTTAAAGGTATTCCTGTTACCATAAATATAACTTATGTGTTTTTCTATTACTACAGTTCAGTAGTAATAAAAGATGTTTTCCTCCACTGCTGCCTATTGCATGGGCTCATAAATAAGCATGGTATTGACCTTTAATTCAGGCCACCCTAAAAGAAGTACTTAAAACCCCCGCCCCAGGTCTCACTAAGCCACACCCCCAACTCTGTCAGGCCACACCCCCTTTCACTCTGCAGCCAACAGAGATTGAACAATTGAAGGTAAAAATCAACATCTGTCAGCTGCAGGGATGGGAGGGAGGATGACTTTCTCTCTGCAACGACACACAGAAACATTAAATGAAATAGATTAAATATACCTGCGCAAAGCAATGTTTTCTTCCACTGCTACCCATTGTGTTTCCTCAAATTACCATGGCATTAACCTTTAATTTAGGCCACCCTGAAATGAAGGACTTAACCCCCCCCCCCGTGTCCCATTAAACCACGCCCCCTCCCACTCCGCAGCCAATAGGGATTGAAAAAATGAAGGTAAAAATCAATTTCTGTCAGCTGCATTGACTTTCTCTCTGCAACGACACACAGAAACATTAAATAAATAGATGAAATATACCCAGGCGAAGCCGGGTCTTTCTGCTAGTACTGTATATTATACAGCATGGTGTATGGATTATACTGTATATTATACAGCATGGTGTATGGATTATGCTGTATATTATACACCATGATTCACGGATTATACTGTATATTATATAGCATGGTGTACGGATTATACTGTACATTGCATAGCATGGTGTATGGATTATACTGTATATTATACAGCATGGTGTATGGATTATACTGTACATTGTATAGCATGGTGTATGGATTATACTGTATATTATACAGCATGGTGTATGGATTATACTGTATATTATACAGCATGGTGCACGGATTATACTGTATACTATACAGCATGGTGTATGGATTATACTGTATATTATACAGCATGGTGTGTGGATTATACTGTATATTATACAGCATGGTGTGTGGATTATACTGTATATTATACAGCATGGTACATGGACTACACTGTATATTATACAGCATGGTGTATGGATTATGCTGTATATTATACACCATGATTCACGGATTATACTGTATATTATATAGCATGGTGTACGGATTATACTGTATATTATACAGCATGGTGTACGGATTAACCTGTATACTATACAGCATGGTGTACGGATTATACTGTATACTATACAGCATGGTGTGCGGATTATACTGCATACTATACAGCATGGTGTACGGCATATACTGTATACTATACAGCATGGTGTACGGATTATACTGTATATTATACAGCATGGTGTATGGCATATACTGTATACTATACAGCATGGTGTACGGATTATACTTTATATTATACAGCATGGTGTACTGATTATACTGTATATTATACAGCATGGTGTATGGATTATACTGTATATTATACAGCATGGTGTATGGATTATACTGTACATTGTATAGCATGGTACAGGGGTTATAATGTATATTGTACAGCTAATGCATGACGATTACACCATGCCGGACAATATAACCCCTGTGCCATGCTGTACAATATACAGTATATACACAGTGTAGAGGTATACTGTATATTGTGTGGCACAGTGTATGCATATACACACACACACACACACACACGAAACACAAAAAAACTTACAGTTACTTGGCCCTTGTCTCCGACACCACTTCAACGCTCTGGAGGGGGCTGGGGCCTTGATCTTCTTCTCCCTTCTTCTTTCCCTTCTTTGCCGTGCTGCACAGGTCTTCCCCGTCCAGTAGCAGCAGCGCGGCATGAGGGAGGAGGCGGGGCCAGCTGGGAGCGCCGCACAGGAACGTCCTGAGCGTCAGAACATTAAGGGAAGCATAGTGTATGCCTGTTCCGAGCCCACCGCAACAGGGCTTCCCCATCAGAACAGGCATACACTATAAATTAAGTCCGGGTTGCGGCGGTGAGCGGGCCAGGAAAGGCCCTGAGCGAAGGCAGAAAGTAAGCTGTGTGGCCACGCGCCCGTGCAGCTTACAGGGAACACTGGCGCCCTCCACTCCCACTTTTGGCTTTTTTGGCAATGTTCTCCCGCCAGTATTGATCCCGGCAGGAATGCCACCTTGTCTTGACAAGTTGGACTGTAGACATAAAAAAACATTCATTGGAATTAAACTACATTACACATGTCATCAATGCACACAGGGCCCTGTTCTGTACACCCTAGCTGCTCGTGCAATAATAATTCTAGAGGAGGAATAAAGTATTAAAGTACAGGCCTTGCACATGCTTCTACATAACACGTCATCAATGCACACAGGGCCCTGTTCTGTACACCCTAGCTGCTCGTGCAATAGTAATTCTAGCAGAGGAATAAAGTTAAAATCACATTTCAAAAAGCACTTATCATATGTTTTCTTGGCTTTGCCATCTGCAACTTCCCACTGGGACAGCATCAGTTCCTGGGCGACTTTTGCCACAAGCGATCCTTCCGGATGCGATCATGGTACAGATCGCTACGTAGATCCCATAATTCGGGACGGGACTCAATCAATATAATTAACCTATCAACAGGGAAGGTGGTCATGACTGCTTCCAGCACAATGATAAATCATCTGCAGATGCTCCTAGCAGGTGCAGACAGTTTTAGCTGAAAATGTAACTTTTGAGTGGGCAGTCTAATAATTTTGCGGACATTCCGTATGTATTCCGCATTTTTGCAGATCCATAGACTTGAATGGGGCCACGGAACCGAGTTTCCAGTGAAATATAGCACATGCTCTATCTTTTTTGCGGCGCCACGGAACGGAACTACGGATGCAGAAAGCACACGGTGTGCTGTCCACAACATTTACAGCCCCATTGATATCAATGGGTCCGCATCCTTTCCGCAAAAAAAAAAAAACATACGGTCGTGTGAATGAGCTCTTAGTGTGTGCTTTTTTTTTTTCACTTGCCATGGCAATCAACAACATGCCGCCTCCGTTCATGCTACGTTCATGATGTACCTCACCTCCCCATGCCACCCAAGCTCCTGCTGTATTACTCTGTCCAAGTTATACTACTCTATCTTTGGCCACAGTTACACACATTAGTTTTATGTATATCCACTATATCGAGTTTTATGTATATCTTCTATAGTTTTCGTTGTATAATGGATACTAGTATTGCTGTGCAGACATCATGTACTGGAAATATGAACCTTTATATATTGTTTCTTTACAATGATTATTCACTCTAATCCTGCTTTCACAATACATGTTGTTTTCATTATGATTTTGCATAGGGTCTTGGATCACACTTTTTTTGTATTAGGTGTTCAATTACAAATCATATCCAGGCTTATTTTTACATTTACTTATGGATTGATATTTTCCCCATAGATCCACTGTTGAGAAAGGTCCTGATAGGAAACTAAACAGTGGAAATAGCCAGAAGCAGAAGGCTCCATCCAGCATGCATTGGTCATGCCCGCATACTGCAGCTCAGCTCCTGATTAAAAATGTAGGCACCCATGGGTGGACATTTTGCCCCTTGCGGCAGCCGTTTAATGAAAAAAACCTTTGTGTTCTTTTCAGTTTTCCAGAAAAAAATGTTAGGACTTTGTGCGCTTTTCAAATGCTGCATTTCATTTATACAGGAACTTTTAGCTGAACAAATGCCATATGAAAGCCAAAAATAGACAAATGTGAAGACAAACCTCAATGTTTCCCCTGTTGATAAATCAGGTCCTTATTTATTTAAGTCTGCTAGAAGTAAAAATATGAATGCCCCAATTCATAAACAGGGGACAATTTGAAGATTGTCTTCAAATTCACCTAATTGTTTAAAGGTACTCTGCACTAAATTTATGAAATTGTGCA
The DNA here is from genome assembly GCA_900303285.1 of Rhinella marina. Taxonomy (NCBI): domain Eukaryota; kingdom Metazoa; phylum Chordata; class Amphibia; order Anura; family Bufonidae; genus Rhinella; species Rhinella marina. The sequence goes on along the minus strand of ONZH01011334.1, from coordinate 41,091 downwards.
CAGCATATTAACAGCATAGTAACATAGTTTATAAGGCCGAAAAAAGACATCTGTCCATCCAGTTCGGCCTGTTATCATGCAAGTTGATCCAGAGGAAGGCAAAAAAAAACCCTGTTAGGTAGAATCCAATTCCAAAAAATTCATTTCCGACTCCAATCAGGCAATCAGAATAACTCCCTGGATCAACGACCCATCTCTAGTAACTATAACATGTAATATTATTACCCTCCAGAAATACATCCAGGCCCCTCTTGAACTCTTTTAGTGAACTTACCATCACCACTTCCTCAGGCAGAGTTCCATAGTCTCACTGCTCTTACCGTAAAGAATCCTCTTCTATGTTTGTGTACAAACCTTCTTTCCTCCAGACGCAGAGGATGTCCCCTCATCACAGTCACAGTCCTGGGGATAAATAGATCATGGGAGAGATCACTGTACTGACCCCTGATATATTTATACATGGTTATTAGATCTCCGCAGTTGTTACATTTAGCACAGGCAAACAATCACCTTCTGACTTAATTTCACCTGTTACTACTACAGCAGGTCAGGAGTTGAGTGCGGCTTAGACAATTTTTGAGACTTCAACAATGATACATTCCCTATTATGTACATATGGCAAAAAACCATACATCCAAAATATCTGGATTAGTAGCTGGAAAAATATCATTGGCCTGTCACAGACTATTGATAACTGCATCTGACAATGAAAACAACAGAAAAGTTCCAACGTAATTCAAAATAAAGACAAAACCAGTTTGATTAATCAGGGCCCATGTGTTCCAATCGCTGTTTGGTGTTAAGCCTCATTGCTTCAGTGGACGTTCCACTCTTGCTGAAGAGATCCTAATGTGCTCTGCACTCTTCACTTTTTGGAGGAGGATGGTGTTACGTATAGTGCCAATACTAACAGATTAGTTACGTTTGAAAATGCCCAATTCAAACTCCAAACTCTTTTCAAAGTCCGCTAGACATCTTTATCAGTGGAAACATATCTATTTTTCAGCGTGATGCCTGTTTGACGCAAACTAATACAGTGCAATTTAGGGTTCGTATCATATCCCCTGCATCCATGTGGTTCAGCTGATCTGACCTTAAATGACTTTAGGGCGCTATGGTCATGGAAGCTTGGATAAGTAGAAATGGGTTTGGTCATGTGTTGGCCATATGGCCTTGTGTGAATGGATGAAAATCTTTTAAATGGCAGAAAGTTTCATTTTTTAAAACTTCATTTTTGATCACGGTAAACAAAGACACAAAATGACAGAAAATATGACACAGAAAAAGTTTAATTTACACAATTTGGCTAGTTTACTTAAAGTGAATTATATGTTCTTAAAAAGAAAATATATGTGATTGCCTCAAAGGTTAATTGAGAAAAAAAGAATGATCTCAAAGCAAATAGCAGTTAAAATTACATGTTGGTCTTTTTGTCATTGCCCAAGGTGTTTTCAAACTGTGACTGATGACAGATGATTAGTCACAGCTCAGGAAAATCTATAACGGAGTAATGGGGTTTTGGAAGATTGGAGGAGAGAGCAGTTTACTTCTTTCCTTTGTAGCATAGTAATATCACTGATAATTACACTGCCTATAGCGCTGTTTAAAAAAACTGCATAAGTATTACTTTTTTGAATGGCTATCATAAAGGAATCACAAATCCATGAAGGAGGAATGAAAATAGCACGAATTAACTTCATTTTAATGTAAATTATGTTCAGCTGCTTTGTATCTATAAATGTCTGTTCAAGTTTGGTGTTTTTCTTTAGTCTTTAGATTTCTTCTGTTCTGCATTGCTATTTATTCAAAGACATGCTAATTATACAGTGATGACAGATACTTCAAACTGTGTAGGGAAAAATAAGGGAGCATCAAGTTTTGTTTCAGTCAAATTAAACTATGAACTACAAATGTGTCTGATTTTTTCAATCGCAAAAAAATGGATCCATGAAAAACTTCCAAAGTTTCCATATGCATTCCTTTTTTTCTCACTTTTAGGCTACATTCACATGACCGTTGTGTTTTGCGGAGCCGCATAATGCAGATCCACAAAACACTCATACCGGCCCATGTGCGTTCCGCAATTGTGGACAAGAATAGGACATGTTCTATTTTTTTTGCGGGGCCGCGGTACGGAGCAACAGATGCGGACAGCACACGGCGGTGTGCTGTCCGCATCTTTTGCGGCCCCATAGAAATGGATGGGTCCTCATCTGAGCCGCACAATATGCAGATCGTGTGAATGTAGCCTTATCAATAGGAATAGCTATTCTGATCGGTGAATATGGACCATTATAGGACATACAGTGAGCTTCTCAGATCAGGCACCTGGATTCAGTGAAAAGCAAACATGTGAACAGACCCACTGACTTTTATTGCAAATGGGAGATAAATATGATCATGTGAATACTGTCTACTCCTATGAAAGACTAAACTGTAGAGAGAAATTGAGAAAAATCAAAAATGTTTTTTTTTGCATTCAATAAAAAAATGTCTGCAACCAGAGACAGATAGATTAGATAGATAGATAGATAGATAGATAGATTAGATAGATATCACAGCTAGAAAACTCTCACCCAATAGGGATTCAAATACTAGCAATTTCCAAGGTCCTAATAAAAAAAGAACTGTGGTTTCCAGGTATTACGTTAACATCCAAGAACTTTTCTTAGGATGAAATCTCAGGCAAAGTATGTTTTTGTGATGCTCCCCAGAAGGCTGGCATCATAATGTTCACACAGTATTCTGCCAACATGCATCAAATACAGATCTTGTAAATGTAGAAATGGAACTACAAAATATTAACTAAACATTTCTTCAGGTTTTTCATGCCAAAATAATGAAAACATGTAATAAGGATCAATAACATTTAAGTAGTGTAAAACTGAGTAAAACTGACTATTTTGAATATCTGAGAGTTTATATATCAGCAAAGATTAAAGATTATACACATACGGCATGCTGATCTGTGCGGGTGCAGGAGCTGCGCCCGTCCTATCAGCGTCAGGGGCCAGGCTGTCAATGACAGCCAGGCCCCTGCTGTATACGCCAGCATAAGTGAAAACATTGATACCGGCTCTTTAACCCTTGCTATGCCACGGTCAACACTGACCGCAGCATGCAAGGGGGTTAGAGGAGGGAGCTCCTTGCCCGTCACCATCGGGTGAAAAAAGTTTTACATAATAAAAAATAAATTCCAAGTAAAAAAAAGCACCCTTTTCCCATAATTAAGTCATATAAACTTGTAAAAAATTGAAAAAAAGAAAATTATACACATTAGGTATCGTCACGTCCATAACAACCTGTTATATAAAAAATATCACATGATATACCCCCTTAGGTGAATGCTGGAAAAAAAAACTAAAACTGTGCCAATCCAGCTATTTTTAATCACCCTGTTTCACAAAAAGTGTAATACCAAGTGATCAAAAAGTCCTATGTAACCCAAAATGGTACCAAGGAAAAACATCATCTAATCACGCAAAAAATCAGCCCCCACATAAGACAATCACCTGAAAAATTAAAAAAAAATATATATATGACTCTCAGAAAATGTCAACACAAAAACAAGATTATATTCTTTCAAAAATGCTTTAATTATTTAAAATTTAACAAAAATTAAAAAATAGACATATTAGGTATTGTCGCATACGTAACAACCTGTTCTATAAAACTATCACATGATATATCCTGTCAGGTGAACACTGTTAAAAATAAATAAATAAAAACAGTGCCAGTACAGTCATTTTTGTCACCTCACCTTACAAAATGCGCAATATCAAGTGATCAAAAAGTCATATGTATCCCAAAATGGTACCAATGAAAATGTCAACTCACCCCGCCAAAAATGAACCTCCACATAAGACAATAGCCCAAAAAATAAAAAACAATGGTTCCCATAAACCAATCCATTATGGAAGCGCCCATTAGTAACGGAGGACCGGGAAGTGGTGAATGCAGCACTCCCATGGCTCTGTACTCATCGCTTCCTGGTTGTCTGCCGTCAGCTGTGCAGTGACTGTGCACAGCGTTAGGACGCTCTGTGACCTCACACTGTGCACGTAGGGTCACAGCACAGCTGATGGCAGGAAGAAGAGCGCTGGAGGTGAGGAATAGCGACGTCCAGAGCAGAAGAGGTAAGTTGATTTTTCAACTTGCTCAGAGGCTGCGGGTTGATCTGAGGCTGGGGTCTGATCTGTGGCATGGGGCTGATCTGTGGCATGGGGGTCTGATCTAAGGCATGGGGCTGATCTTAGGCATGGAGGTCTGATCTGAGGCATGGGGGTTTAATCTTAGGCATGGGGGTCTGATCTTAGGCATGGGGGTCTGATCTGAGGCATGGGCGTCTGATCTTAGGCATGGGGGTCTGATCTGAGGCATGGGGGTCTGATCTTAGGCATGGGGGTCTGATCTAAGGCATGGGGCTGATCTTAGGCATGGAGGTCTGATCTGAGGCATGGGGGTTTAATCTTAGGCATGGGGGTCTGATCTTAGGCATGGGGGTCTGATCTGAGGCATGGGCGTCTGATCTTAGGCATGGAGGTCTGATCTGAGGCATGGGGGTCTGATCTGAGTCATGGGAGTCTAATCTTAGGCATGGGGGTCTGATCTTAGGCATGGGGGTCTGATCTGAGGCATGGGCGTCTGATCTTAGGCATGGGGGTCTGATCTGAGGCATGGGGGTCTAATCTTAGGCATGGGGGTCTGATCTTAGGCATGGGGGTCTGATCTGAGGCATGGGCGTCTGATCTTATTTATATTGGGGCTCCTATCTGAGGACTGATTGTGGGTCATTCACATTGGGGTTTGAACTGAGGTTTGATTGTGGGTCTGATCTGAGGTCTTATTGGGTTCTGATTTACATTGGGGTCTGATTGCTGGTCTGTCTGATCTGAGGGCTAATGAAAAATATTTTTTTCTTATTGTCCTCCTCTAAAACCTAGGTGCATCTTATGGGTCAGGGCGTCTTATAGGGCGAACAATACAGTATATAAAAAAATGATGAAAGGGGATGGCAGATATGATAAGATTTAAACGTGAAGGGAAATGGGACAGAGACATAAGGGACAAGAAGTGCATATTAATATGGACAGTTATATAAGAATATAAAAGATGCTTCTCTGTCAAAACATCATAGGACGATCCACTTTAATATCTTACATAGGTTATATCACACCCAAAGACTTTTACATAGGAGAAATGCAAAGAAAGACTGTAGATGCTGGAAATGTCAAATGGAAAATGCAGACTTCATAAATTTAATATAGAATTGTCCTAAAATACAACTGTATTGGAGTCGGATCTTCCAAATGATAAAGATTATAACTGGTGTAAAATGTTGTGAATCAACGGAATTTCCATTAATCAGTGATGTGGATAAATGCCCTGGAAAGGGAATTAAATGTAAATGCATTCTATGAATATTCTAGGGAATAAGTTGCGGAAAAATCACCTGCAATAAAAGAGTGGGAATATCTGTTGAACAAGGCTATTAGATATAAGAAAATATCTTTTTGGGCATAAATCAATGAAATGTATGGAATAAAATCTGGGCTCTTTGACTGGGAACAAATCTACCACCAGCAGAGTAAAGAACGGAAGGAATTATATTAATTATTTTTTTTTTTTTTTTTTTTCCAGCTGGTCCTCTGTGGATGTAGTGGGGAAGGTGGTATGGGGTTGGAGGGGTTGTGTGGTATGAACTGAGGTTTTATTAGTGTAGTCAAATAAGCTATTCATTGATGCTTCTGTGATCAGTGGGTGATTTCACCTAGTGTTATCCATGTTTGGCTTGGTCTATACTAAAAGAATTTATTTATCAACTAACATCTCAGCTGAAAGTTTCGCACTAGTTACTACTTGAAGAGGTGGATCGGCACTGCTCTTACAGATGTAGGTGTAAAAGCAGGGACAACCACAAAAGAAAATCACGGTGGTGCACTACATGAAGAAACACCAGCATAGACAGAAGAGACGTGTACAGACAGGCGCCGGCTGTTTCAGCTGATTCCGTGCTTCCTCAGGACCTGCACTAGTTACACTGTTCTTTCCCCTAACACTGTATATTCAGTGCACAGATTCGGCCTCTATCCACTGAAGCCAGACACAAAAACTGAGAATGCAGCGTTTTTCTGTCTGGCACTATTTGGCATCTGGCATGGCAACTGATGTGCCTGTTGTATGAGAAGTGTCCCATCGAAAACTATGACATCACAGAGCCCTGATTTCAACATAGAGTCTGTCTGAGATAACATGAAGAGACAGAAGGATATGAGCAAGCCTAAATCCACAGAAGATCTGTGGTTAGTTCTTAAATATTTTTGGAATAACCTCCCTGCCGACTTCCTTCAAAAACTGTGTTCAAGTATACCTAGAAGAATTGAAGCTGTTGCTACACCAAATATTGATTTGATACTTTTTTTGTTTACAATGGAAGTCAAAAGCAACAGGGATAGGAGTATATATGCATCAACTGTATGGTAAAAATGTGGTGTGCACTTAGGTGTGAGTACCTTCACAAACTTCACAAAGTTATGCATAATTACCATTTTTGATACTTTCTAAGGATCCGTTCTAGCACACCTAGACATATAAGGAAACTATACCCTTTTTGTTTCGGTTTGGTGAGTTTTTGGTTATTGCCCTCTACCTAAGAAATTCAGTTTCCCTAAAGGAGGTTCGTTCATGTAAAGAAGACCAATTCTGTTTTGAACAAACACTGTCCCAGTTTTACTAATCGGAAAGATGAAGAAAGCTTAGGCTGTCTAGACCTGCACCAGATTTATTCCTGGAGCTCAGGTTGAAAGATAAATGTAGCGCAGGGATAAACATTTTTCTTCGAGTGTAGAAACCCTAGATGCACTAAATTGCGTCACTTTTTAGACAGATTTTTCAATCTATTTGTTTCTCCGCTTAAGTGCAGTGAGAGCTACTAATTAGTATTAGTTATTTTTCTCTGCAACTTTTCACGTCAGCTCAGTCTGACAGGAGATAAAGTAAGATAAGCCTTGGACAGAGTATTCTTAAAGGGGTTGTCCGAGTTATTTTTTTGTTCTTTATATGTTTCTAACTTGTCAGGTATAACAACTTTCCCATATACTTTGTGTTTCTAAAGCTGCTGGTTTCTCAGAGTTGACTGAGGGTCACATGACCTGTGATGTCACCTTATCTCCCTGGTCTGTGATGTTTCATGTACAAGCCTCAGAGTTCAGATAACAGTCTGTACACGAGACGTCACTGGCCACGCCCCCTTTCTTTGCCGGGCTCCTGCTATCTGCTCTCTCCCTGGATTCCTTCAGATAAAACATTAACCCCTTCAGCCAGAACACACTGAGGGCTCAAGGCTTTACAACAAATAGTAGCTGCAGCAATGAGAGGCCCCCCCGCTCGCCATCCTGAATTCATTTACTCCCGCTGACCGCGGCACATGCAGGGTTAATGCGCTGGCATCAGTGTTTTCACCGATGCTGGCGCATTCAGCAAGAGTCCGGCACCTGGGCACAGCCGGACCCCCGCCGCAGATCAGAGCGCCGTACATGTATGGCGCTGGGACTTGCGGCACTGATTTTTGCGCTACATGTATGGCGCTGGGAGTCTATGGGTTAATGCTCTGGTTCTCCTATTGACTTCCATTGTGCTCTGGTGCTCTGTAGAGCACCCGAGCATCCCAACGTGTTCTACTCGAACACCAGAGCACCCGAGCACTTTGGTTCTTGAGCAACACTAGTGACAGCTCCTCTTTAAGTCGTCATTCAAATTTCCAACAGTACGTTATCTTTGGGTAAGTTCACAGAAAGCAAATTTGTCATATAAATTTCTGTGGCACAGACCAATCGCATACATCTGAATGGGATTTGTAATAATCCTTGCATGCTGCAGAAGCAACCTCATTGAGACATACAACACAGACTTTTCATCACAGTCAGTCTGCTACATGTAAACATACCCTTACAACCTGCAAGTTTTACAGCTCCCACTGGCACAAGTGATTGAAACTTATAACAAGGGGTCCATTTAATGAACTAGTTTTGATAGCAGAATGTAAAGTTTGCTTCCTGTGTGCCATTCATAAGCCGTAAAACACGGCGGTAATTTAGAGTTAGCTAATTATTTCTGATTGTAGATGTTTTTATCCTACTGTATTTTCTAAACGTTATTGGGGCAGCCATCTTGCCTGTGCTGGGTTGTTCATCTTCGAGGGTGTTTTTTTTATCAGACCCTCTTCAGGTGGCCAGACCTGCATAGAGAAGCACACACTACTTACCCGCTCCCCACCACTGGGTTTACACAACAGATGGAGGACAAATGACCAATATGACCAGTCATTCTGCAGTAGCAACAGGACCCACGACAAACAAGATATTGACATACCAGGACTGGATCGAGTCAGCAGAGTAGGAACCCAGAGGCGGGAAGCAGGTATGTACGTATGCATGTTTCTCTCCACAGGTCTCTCCAGAAAGGCCCCCTGAAGATAAACAATCCCTTTAAGAGCATTCAGAGATTTGCTTGACAGCAGCCACGTGGGTCAGAGACACAATAGACTGGTGATGTGTATTGGCTTCTATGGCAGAGTTTTCTAGACATCTAGTATGATCTGTGCAGAGGTCCTTATGCTGGGAGGGGGAGAAGATAAACTATGACCATCACCTATCGTGAATGGTGGATTCTGTGTTATCTGTATATAGGTGTAACTTTTTATTGCAATCCTTACTGTGATAATTAGCTGACAACTGAAAATTGATCTGTAAAGAACAGGAAAGTTCAAGTCTTTATTCAGGTTCAGTGGAAAGACAAAAGGGTTTTAAGGGTGTTTTTTTTTGTCAATATATTGACTCTGAGAATTAAAAACAATATCACCAGAACTTCTTAAATATATGGTTACCATAAAAATCTCTTCCTAAGGCCCCATTCACACGACCGTATGTTCATTTTCGTATCTTATCCGCATTTTTGCGGATAAGATGTGGAACCATACGGACCCATTCATTTTTCCATAGGAGAAAAAAAATGCGGAATGCACACCGTGTGCATTCCGCATCCGTATATTACGGAAGTTCTCCCGCAAAAAAAAGGAAACATGTCCTATACTTGGCCGCAAAACACATCCGTAGCCCCATTAAAGTCAATGGATCCGCAAAATTACGGAACACTACGGAAGACTTTCCGTATGTCTTCCGTTCCATTTTTATACGGATCACGGAATACATACGGTCGTGTGAAAGGAGCCTGTCAGCTATTTTCACTTTGTTCATTTTCATTTTTACAGACAAGTTGTTATTTCTAATGACACCATTTAATATTGCATACAATGTAGTGAAAAGCTGGGAATAAAAATCCTGAATGGGATGGAATTAGGAAAAAACAATTCTGCCATACTTCTATTGGTTTTGAATTTACTGCGCTCACCACGAAGTAAGACCTACATTTTTACTTCATTCTGTCAGTATGATTTCAACAATACCACAGTTTTATATCTTTTCTTGAGTTTTAATACTTTAAAAAAAAATTCTGACCCCCATAAGTTTTTTTTTAAGTTTTCGGAGCTGTGAGAGTTCTCATTGTTGCAGGGCAATCTGTATTTTTCAGTATTACATTTGGGTGTGTATATGAAGATGCTATCACTTTTTATTAAATTTTTGGGGAGGTGAAGAGACAAAAAAACTGTCAATTTTATTTTTTTAAAATTTCCATGCCATTCCCCATATGTGAGAAATACTTTTACATATTAATAGTACAAACATTTTAGGATGCAGCAATAACCTTTACTATTAATTTTTTTATAATGGGAAAAGGGGATGATTAGAATTTTTATATCTTTTTAGTTTTCTGATCGTTACTCCCATAGACTGCAATGATTTATCATTGCAGCCTACAAGATTCCTTACATTCCTATAAAGCCCTGCCACAGGTTGGGCTTGATAGAACCTCACTATGACCGGCTTAAGAGCATTCAGACGGCCCAAGGCTACCATAGCAACTGAACGGCTCCCATAATCTCATGGTGAGGGAGCTGTTTGGACACCAGAAGTGCAGTACTCCCGGTAATTGACTGCATGAATGCTGTGGTCACAATTGACCATGGCATTTGAGGAGTTATAAGGCTGGGATTGGTATTATTGCCTATCACAGGCTCTGTCACTGGGTGTCTGCTTTGTAAAACATGCAAATCATCAAGATCCGGTGTTGGCAGCTCCCTTTGCAATTGCTGACCAATGGCATCTCAGATGTGTTCGTTGGGAGACACTGTAAGCTATGGTGGCACATTTAGTCCAAACAGGCTGCTCACTGTAGCATAGGCAACATTAGGCCTAGCATTCTATTGAAAATTGGCTTTGGAGAACTGGCCTTAACACTGGTTCCATGACCAAATCAATATAACACTGAGCTGGTACCTAAAATGAAGACTGCATCTTAAGGTCCCTGGTTCGATCCTGGGTTTTGGCACCATTTAATTGTCAAATCAATTTTGGATAAGTCCCAAAATAGGACTTTATACTCAGTTGTCTGTGGTGTTCAAATTGTTAAATTTCCCACTTCATGGTTAATGGGTGCCCCCACAGCACAAGAAGTTTACGTCCAGTCTGATCATGGTCATGCAGATCTCTCCTGGTCACACCCAGAGGAGCTAATTTTATTAGAAATACATGATGGTGTAATCACACCCCCCTTTGTCATCAATTTTAATATATCCAATCACAATCATACAAGTATACATTTTAGTAACAAATCAATTCAAAAGAATGATGATGGAGGACGCCCAATGCTAATGAGGACACGTACATATTACTTCATTTATCTGGGAAATTCTAAGTGTCTGCAAGTTCCTATTTTCCTATAGCCATATCAAGTGATTATGAGTCATTTTTATTTTTAAGCATACGTAACATCTAATGGAGATTAGAAGATATAAGAGATATGGATATAAGATGGAGGCCACCTGATAATGAAATACAACCCTAGCACAATTTTGTTCATCAACTAAATTTCTTTAACATGTTCCTCCTCTTGAACATAATTTGCTAATTGTCTAAAGAGAGTTTCGTAATTGACTATATTCAGTTCAAACCAGGGCCTATGGGCCATCCATTAACTGAGGTGTATCGATCAGGACAGACCCTATATCATCAATGCAGATCTTATATCTGTTCTCCGATGTGATGGAGAAGGAGACACAAGTAAATAAGTGTCTTCCTCCTCTTGTACACAGCCTCCTTAGGTATCCAGAGGATTCCCCAAATGACTACATTCTGACTGGATTCCCCAGATCAGGGCTGATAAGCCATTCATCATCTATGGTAGACTCCACTGGACACTCAGCATTTTCCCTGGACTTTCCTTTAAAGAACTCCCGCTAAAATTTTTATTCTCTGACCTGTTAGAAAGGTGCATTATATAATCTGTAGTGAATGTCATTTTCTTATCAGTGACTGTTTCTGTGAGTAAAAACCTCTCTTCTTATTGTAGCTGGGTCATGTGACCAACTCCCTGACCTCCAACTGACCCAGGACAGAAAGGAAGTAACTGCTCTATTCATTCCTATGGGAGCCTCACTTTCAGTCTCATAGGAATACATAGAGAATTAGACTTCCTGTCCACACATAAGTCTATGTGTGAGTTGATGGGTCTAATTGCTGGTCACATGACACAGATAAGAAACTTCAGGATAATATAAGTCAAAAATTCAGACACTGGTAAGAAAACAACATTCACTACAGATTATATCATGTACATTTCTAGCAGGACATGGAATAAAATTTTTGTCGGGAGTTCTTCTTTAAGTTATTCCAAGTTATTCCCTGCACAGCACAGGGGCACACTCAGAAGCGAGGCAAATGTCCAATAATCATCAGAGTTCAAAGTTGTCATGTCCAGGCTTCCATATTTCTCAGCTGAATCATCAGGTTTAGTATTCGTAGGTTGCATTGATGTGTATATATATTCCTCTCTTGTAGATTCTCCATCATTCACATTCAGTATACAGGTTATTATTACAGTCAGGTGATGATGATAATATCTTCTTTCTGACCTTACTGCCAATTTAATCAGAAACAACAAATTTAGTATCCTTTTACAAAGAGAGAATCAACCATCAACCTATAATTTTATTTAACTAAATAAGTTAAATGGGTTCAATCAACACAGCAAATTAGTCTAATCAATGGACAATTCTTTCTTAGAATTAGCGGCTCTATAAATCTCCCTTAACCTCTTAGCATGTTCCACATCAGCAGCTGCCCAAACCATACCATCCTCATCATGGCATGTGCATAGCATGATCTTTTTCTCTTTCTCAATAAAATCTGCTCCGGTACATACTGCAATGGAACACCTTTTCTTTTTCTTTTTTTCCTTCAGACTCAGGGATCTGTTTAAAACGTTGTTAGTGAAGTTAGGACACAAATTACAACATAATGAACATAATGGGGCAAAGATGTAATGCTCAGACTTTACTCAATAATCCAATCCTGATTAAACAATATACAAGTGAGTCCACACCACCTTTCCTCTCACTGTGTGGATTATTTGCTAATTCTATAATCTCTTATTATTTTGCAAACTTCATAAGCATTAAGTATATTATCAAGGTAAATATATTTAGCTTCACCAATGTTGGAATGGTGAACACAGCACTCAGTAGGGACCATCAAATCTGGGATCCAAACTTTTACTTTAAATGAACTAGGTACTAGTCTTTGAGTCCAGATCTGAAAAGGAATCACACACATGGTTATGTTCAACAGTCAGAGCTGACCTATATAAGGGCTCCTACCACTTTGGGAAAGACAAAAAGTGTCAAAAGGCTTGCTCTACATCCAGTATTTATCTACTTACTACCTCAGCCAGTATCTTCTTTTACTCTTGCTTTTACTATAGGCCAGGTGTTTCCTGAAAAATAGATCAACATAGACAAGGACATATTCATACTGCCCCACCTTTGGAAACTTAATGCAGTCTATCTGCAATCTCTCAAATAGGCAAGATGGCCTAGGTATATGCCTTTCTGGAACTCTCAAAGTTCTTCCAACATTATTATAGGCACACATCATGTAACCTTGGACAAACCTGGTGGCAGCGCTGTTGGAACCTGGGATTCCCACCACCATCTCCTGACACATACATCAACCCATGTGATCAATTCATCATCAACGGGCAGAGTGCACTTGAGAAGGCACCATTTTGCCTACTCTCCAGAACTTGTCATCACTCATTGCTCTTACTTTAGAGGTCTTCTGGGCCTAGGCTGGCCAAGTCACGTAAACCTTAGGTTGGCTTCAGGTAATGGCTGGAGGTCTGCAGTTATAGCAGTTTAATCTCCCAACTTGTTGTCTTTTTCTTTTATTCCTCTGGACAGCATCAGGGCATAAAACAACTCACACACTCTGCACTCTTCATGGGTTTCCCATGGATCCAACAAAACCTGGGAGTGAGTGCCTTCAGCTCTACCTCCTGTACCGACATTACAGAAGGGAGTGGTATTTGGGTGACAACATCAGTTTAGGCACTGACAGCATATCCTGTCTTCTGCAGAATATAAAAGTAAATTCCCCATTAAAAGTGCCCTGTCTGACCCAGGAAGAAGTAGAGCTGCGTCTTAAAAAGATTAAAATAGACAAATCGCCAGGACCGGATGGCATACACCCCCGTATCCTAAGAGAATTAAGTAATGTCATCGCCAGACCCTTATTTCTGATATTTAAGGACTCTATACTGACAGGGAGTGTTCCACAGGATTGGCGCATAGCAAATGTGGTGCCAATATTCAAAAAGGGTCCAAAAACAGAGCCCGGGAACTATAGGCCGGTAAGTTTAACATCTGTCATGGGTAAACTGTTTGAGGGTTTTCTAAGAGATGCTATCTTGGAGTACCTCAATGAAAATAAGCAAATTACTCCATATCAGCATGGCTTCATGAGGGATCAGTCATGTCAAACCAATTTAATCAGTTTCTATGAGGAGGTAAGTTCTAGACTAGACCGCAGCGAATCAATGGATGTCGTATATCTGGACTTCTCCAAAGCATTTGACACTGTACCACATAAAAGGTTAGTATATAAGATGAGAATGCTTGGCCTGGGAGAAAATGTCTGTATGTGGGTAAGTAACTGGCTCAGTGATAGAAAACAGAGGGTGGTTATTAATGGTACATACTCAGATTGGGTCACTGTCACTAGTGGGGTACCACAGGGGTCAGTATTGGGCCCTATTCTCTTCAATATATTTATTAATGATCTTGTAGAAGGCTTGCACAGTAAAATATCAATTTTTGCAGATGACACTAAACTGTGTAAAGTAATTAACACAGAAGAGGACAGTACACTGCTACAGATGGATCTGGATAGACTGGAGGCTTGGGCAGAGAAGTGGCAGATGAGGTTTAACACTGACAAATGTAAAGTTATGCACATGGGAAGGAATAATGCAAGTCACCAGTACATACTAAATGGTAAAATATTGGGTAACTCTGACATAGAAAAGGACCTAGGAATTTTAGTGAACAGAAATCTAAGCTGCAGAAACCAGTGTCAGACAGCTGCTGCCAAGGCCAATAAGATAATGGGCTGCATCAAAAGAGGCATAGATGCCCGTGATGAGAACATAGTCCTGCCACTTTACAAATCACTAGTCAGACCACACATGGAGTACTGTGTACAGTTCTGGGCTCCTGTGAACAAGGCAGACATAGCAGAGCTGGAGAGGGTTCAGAGGAGGGCAACTAAAGTAATAACTGGAATGGGTGGACTACAGTACCCAGAAAGATTAACAAAATTAGGCTTATTCACTTTAGAAAAAAGACGACTGAGGGGAGATCTAATAACTATGTATAAATATATCAGAGGTCAGTACAGAGATCTCTCCCACGATCTATTTATCCCCAGGACTGTGACTGTGACGAGGGGCCATCCTCTGCGTCTGGAGGAAAGAAGGTTTGTACACAAACATAGAAGAGGATTCTTTATGGTAAGAGCAGTGAGACTATGGAACTCTCTGCCTGAGGAGGTGGTGATGGTAAGTTCACTAAAAGAGTTCAAGAGGGGCCTGGATGTATTTTTGGAGGGTAATAATATTACAGGTTATAGTTACTAGAGAGGGGTCGTTGATCCAGGGAGTAATTCTGATTGCCTGATTGGAGTCGGGAAGGAATTTTTTTCCCTAAAGTGGGGAAAACTGGCTTCTACCTTGCCTTCCTCTGGATCAACTTGCAGGAAAACAGGCCGAACTGGATGGACAGATGTCTTTTTTCAGCCTTATAAACTATGTTACTATGTTTCTGTGTGATCCATATATACGAGAAAACTCAATTTTTGACAAAATTATCAATCAGATCTGAATGTACCTGCTTCGTAGTTTATATGACATCTAAACCTTTATGTAATCTGGTAACCCCTCCAGATCTCTGTGTTCATGGCCCACCTGACTGTCATAAAGCAATTCTCTTAATACTTTTCAAATGCTCTTACTTTTTTAAAAAAGATCAAATGCTCCCATCATGTTCAGAAAATAAAACAAAATAATCAGAAAGTAAAAACCGATCGGAAAACCTTAGTTTTAGCTGACAGATGAAATATTTGGTGACACAGTTACTTCAGGCATTTCATTTGATTTAACCACATATTATTAAACTTATCTGAAGATTTTGTTTGCAGTACTCTATAAACACACTTGTCTAAATACCACATTAATAACATTTTTAAAACAAACCAATCTTATTGTCTTATTTTTTTTCACTTGACAATATTTTACCTTACACGCATATGCAACTTGTTATGCAACTTGTTAAAATGAAATGAACCAATTTCATTTTCTTTTTTTTTTCTCCAACTCTAGTGACATCACGCTATCCGTGTTTAGGAAGGAACAAAAGAGGCTGTCTCTGTATAATATATTCTTCTCTTTTAATGCCCCTTTCACACGAGCGGGAGACTCGCATGTCTCCCGCAACGCATCTACAGGGCTGGACTCGGCAGGGACAGGGATCGCATAGCATTACAGCCCTGCTGAGTCTCCCGCTCGTGTGAAAGGGGCATAAGTCTCAAGTTCTACGTCACTGTCACCACACCCTCTGTTGTCTGGCAAAATGTAACTTCTCCTTTTTGTTCAGTTCTAACTAGATGTCTTAACATGAAATATATACGATTACGAACAAAGACAAGACATGGGCCCAACACACACTTCAAACACAAACAAATACAGTATGCACTGGAGCTCTAATAAAAACTCAAAAAAATATAGGCATGACTCCATAAAAAAAGTTTCAGCACAGAAATCAATGAAAATGATATTTTGTGCAGATCTGCCACATACGCATATATATTGGGGTTTGTTGTTGGTCTTTTCCTCTTCACTCCTGAAAAAAACAGATCAAGCACAAACCCCACCAAATTAAACATTTGGGAAAAACAACAGGCTTCCTTGACGTCCATTAATTTGGGCTATAAAATAGAACTCACAAAATCTTTAGTTTGCAAAAATGAAAAATAGTGTGAACATAATACCAAATGTAAGAATGAGCTTATCTTTTACCACGTGGATTTTCTTTAACCCAATTCTAAATTTTGTTCTTTCCTGGATATCATTACCGACATTTTTAACTTTAAGTACTTATTTTTTTACAAAAGAAACAGACAACATCATCCATACTTCCTCTTTTTCACACATTTACATATAACCGCAAAGTCTGGGAAAGAAGCCAAGCATATTCAAGCAAATCAAAAGTCTCTAAACTTTAAACTTCGCTTTATCATTTTTTTTCCTTTAACCCCTTCCTGACCAGCGTCATACATGTACAGCGCTGCGGGAAGTAACTTTCCGACCAGCGCCGTAGTACCCACCCGATCAGCTGCGGGGGGCCGGCTGTTCCCAGTAGCTGGACCCCTGCTGCGTACGCCCACATCGGTGAAAACACCGATGCGGGCGTATTAACCCTTCTTGTGCCGCGGTCAGCGCTGACCGTG
This sequence comes from Rhinella marina, assembly GCA_900303285.1. Lineage (NCBI taxonomy): Eukaryota > Metazoa > Chordata > Amphibia > Anura > Bufonidae > Rhinella > Rhinella marina. Next base: position 24,136 of record ONZH01011334.1, on the reverse strand, counting down.
GCACATGCGATGTGGGCGGTCGGAGGGGGTGTCCATCGGGTCCCCGCGCTGCTGTGACGGGGACCCGATAGCTTAGATAGCAGCCTTCCTTAGGCATCCGGCTGCTATCTACGGTAGCCTGTGAGATCCAGCCCCCTGTGTGCAATACACTTCCAGCCAATGCATTACAATACAAAAGTATTGTAATGCATTGTAAAGGGGATCAGACCCCAAAAGTTAAAAAAGTGTAAAAAAAAAATAAACTGAAAAAAAGTGAAAAAATAAAGTTTTACAAAAAAAGTTTCAAGTTCCCCAAAAAAAGCGTCCTTTTCACAAAATAATCTAAAAAAAAATTGTAAAAAAATAGTTAAAAAAAATAGACGTATTAGGTATCGCCGCGTCCGTATTGACCGGCTCTATAAAAATATCACATGATCTACCCCGCCAGGTGAACGCAGTAAAAAAAAAACAAAAAAAACTGTGCCAAAACAGCCTTTTTTTGGTCACCTTCCCTTACAAAAAGTGTAATAGCAGGCGATCAAAAAGGCGTACTTACCCCAAAATGGTACCAATCAAACAGTCATCTCGTCCCGCAGAAATGTAGACCCTACCTGAGACAATCGCCCAAAAAATAAAAAAAATATGGCTCTCAGAAAATAGCAACACAAAAAAAGGTTTTATTCTGTTCAAAAATGCATCTGTGTAAAACTTTCCAAAAATAAAAATGTTCAACATATTGGGTATCGCCGTGTCCGTAACAACCTGCTCTATAAAAATATTACATGAGATGGCCCCCCAGGTGAATGCTGTAAAAAAAAAATTTAAAAAAACTATGCCATAACAGCCATTTTTTTTCACCTTGCCTCACAAAAAGTGTAATAGCAGGCGATCAAAAAGGCGTATTTACCCCAAAATGGTACCAATCAAACCGTCATCTTGTCCCGCAGAAATGTAGACCCTACCTGAGACAATCGCCCAAAAAAAAAAAAATATGGCTCTCAGAAAATAGCAACACAAGAAAAAAGATTTTATTCTGTTCAAAGGTGCATCTAATGTGTAAAACTTTCTAAAAATAAAAATGTTTGACATATTGTTATCGCCGCGTCCGTAACAACCTATTTTATAAAAATATTACATGAGATGGCCCCCCAGGTGAATGCTGTAAAAAATTTTTTTAAAAACTATGCCATAACAGCCATTTTTTTTCACCTTACCACACAAAAAGTGTAATAGCAGGCGATCAAAAGGGTGTATTCACCCCAAAATGGTACCAATCAAACCGTCATCTTGTCCCGCAGAAATGTAGACCCTACTTGAGACAATCACCCAAAAAATAAAAAAATATGGCTCTCAGAAAATAGCAACACAAAAAAAAGATTTTATTTTGTTCAAAAATGCATCGAATGTGTAAAACTTTCCAAAAATAAAAATGTTCGACATATTGGGTATCGCCGTGTCCATAACAACCTGCTCTATAAAAATATTACATGAGATGGCCCCCCAGGTGAATGCTGTAAAAAAATTTTTTTAAAAAACTATGCCATAACAGCCATTTTTTTTCACCTTGCCTCACAAAAAGTGTAATAGCAGGTGATCAAAAAGTCTTATGTACCCCAAAATGGTACCAATGAAAACGTCACCTCGTCCCGCAAAAAATACATAAGACAATAACTCAAAAAAATAAAAATCAATGGCTCCCGCAAACCAATCCATCAAAATCTGTGCTGCAAAATCCATATGGCGCTTCTTCTGTTCTGAGTCCTGCCATGTGCCCCCACAGCAGTTTACCACCACATATGGGGTGTTGCCGTATTCAGGAGAAAATGGGGAACAAATTATGGGGTGCTTTTCTCCTCTTACCCCTTGTGAAAATTTGGGGCTAAAGGAACATTTTATTGGAAGAAATGAAACTTTTAATTTTCACAGCCAAGTGTTTCCAAATTCCATAAAACGCTTAGGGGGTCAAAGTGGCCAGTACCCCCCTTAATATATTCTTTGAAGGGTGTAGTTTCCGAAATGGGGTAACTTTTTGAGGGTTTCCACTGTAGGGGTACGTCAGGGTCTCTCAATTACAAAATGGTGCCTAAAAACCATTCTAGCAAAATCTGCCTCCAAAATCCATATGGTGCTCCTTTCCTTCTGACCACTGCCACAAAACCATAGAAATGTTTACCACCACCTATGGGGTATTTCTGCAAACTGCAGAATCAGAGTAATGTATATTGAGGTTTAGTTTGCTGTTAACCCTTGCTGTTTTGCAAGAAAACAATTATTAACATGAATAATCTACCAAAAAAGTGAAATTTTGAAATTTCACCTCCATTTTCCATTAATTCTTGTGGAACACCTTAAGGGTTAACAAAGTTTGTAACAGCAGTTTTTTATAATTTGAGGGGTGTAGTTTCTAAAATGGGGTCATTTATGGGTGGTTTCCATTGCGTAAGCCCCTCAAAATCACTTTATATCTGAATTGGTGCTTAAAAAAATGGTTTTGGAAATTTTGTTGAAAATTTGAAAGATGGCTTCTAAACTTCTAAGCCTTCTAACGTCCCAAAAAAGTAAAATGACATTTATAAAATGATGCCAACATAAAGAAAACATATGGGGAATGTAAAATAATAACTATTTTTGGAGGTATTACTATATATTTTGAAAGTAGAGAAATTGAAATTTGGAAATTTGGAAATTTTTCAAAATCTTTGGTAAATTTGGTATTTTTTTTATAAATAAAAATGAAATATTTTGCCACAAATTTACTACTGTCATGAAGCACAATATGTGATGAGAAAACAATCTCAGAATGGCTTGGATAAGTAAAAGCGTTCCAAAGTTATTACCACATAAAGTGACACATGTCAGATTTGCAAAAAATGGCCTGGTCAGGAAGGTGAAAACAGGCCCGGGGTTGAAGGGGTTAAAGATGTCTCTAGTAAAAAACAATCACTGAATGCACTGATAAATCACCAATGGCAGCAGTATACACTGACACATCTACTTTTAAATACTGCATTAAAACCACATCTTCCAAAACAATATCTGAAATGGGAACTACTGCAATTCTACGTTATCAAATAATGATTCTGATTAGAATCTGATTCTTCTTGGTCCCTCCTCCTCTTCTACAGAAATGGTACATTTATGACTACTGGGGACCCCACAAGAGATGGAAGACAAAGACAATGCCGTTTAAGTCCCTCTCAAAGCAGCAGCCAGTACTTCCTCTTTTTACCACTCCACTCATGTTTAACTCTTTCCTTTGCTTTTTAAAAGTAAAAAAAAAAAAATATATATATATATATACTATATATATATATATATATATATATATATATATATATATATATGTGTGTGTGTGTTCTCTTCCCAATTCTTTCTCCATCATTCTCTTCATGCCATCTTTGAAAACCACTGCTCTCCAGCCTTTCACCTTCTCACCTGCTATTACCTTCCTCACCTGCCTAACCTTCAACGAATGTGCTGCTTCTCTTACTGTGGAACTCTTTCATCCTTTCCATCTTTCCTGATTTAAACAATCATCTTTTGACATACCTGCTCTTTTGAATATTGTGCTTATATCTCTCACTGCCCCTCCTCCACTTCTGCCTCTCCATGATATCCACAGCAGTCACCTCCATCCCTGAGGGGCGCCCACTTTTCAGAGCTTTTGTCTGATCCCCATTGGAAAAGAGTGGATCTGTCCCTTCTCCTACTACACTACACATGAACCCGATGATTCACGTACCGCTGGTTGCTCGCACCACGAAGCGTAACTAACCAGCCCCAGTTGCTCGCACCACAAAGCGTAACTAACTGGGCACCAACCTGCTTACACGATACACAAAGATACAGGTCGACTTACTCTTGGATCCCTGTGGACCTCACAGAGAGATGGGCACTTTAAATACTAACTATGCAGGCACTCAAATCTCTCTTTCTTGACTTTCTCTAACTTCCTCTTTTTTATAGTTCCTTAATTCCTATCATGGCAAAATATGAAATGGAGGCAATCTTTTTCACACACACAGTTCCACACTCATTTCTCATTTATCACACCTAGGTTTCAGATATTCCATTCATCCTACCACAGACAAGGAGGTGTTCTTTAAAATTCCAAAGATTCCGAAAAGGACAATACTTGAACAGTGGTCATAACAAGTGGGAAGGCACACAGTAAGAAAAAAATATCTTAGCTGTGTATTTGAAGGTGCAGTTCCCAGTTGCCATAATGACCAAAGCTCTTCCACGATCGTCCCCTTGGATATCTGATGGATTTCCGGTTTGAAGGACCATTTAACTGTCAATGCACTAGGGGCCCAGCTATTGTATGTTATGCCACCCCACCCTTAATCTCGGGAGTAGGACCAGGTTCCCTTGGGAAGGCCTTTTCATGGTGCTGCCCACATGGTGTCCAGACCAATCTCTTTCATTGCATTCCAGACAAAAGCGGGACTCATCATTGAAGAGGAACAACCTCCATTCCAGCTTCCATTCCCACCCTATTGTGCACCATAACAGCCTTTTAACATCAGTGCTGTGAGGTCATTGGAACTCCTCCAGCTGGACATCTGGCTTGTAGACCAATGTTGTGCAAACACCTTCTTTGATGGTTTTTGTGGATACTATATGCTGTCCTAGGCCTGGGATGTGACATTCAATTTCACTTGCAGTAGAGAATGGATCACTATGCTCCATTCTTCTAATCAGACGATTCGTCCATGCAGAGGTTTACCTCTGTACTCTCATCCCAGTTTGTTGTTGTTCTCCCAACCACTGGGAATGCAACGTTGAACAATGCAAAAGCATCGCACAATCATCCCACACGACTTGGTTTCATGTGGCTAAAAAACATTGCTTTCAATCTGGCTTTTATGCCCTTCCCATATGCCACAGATTGGAGCTAGGTGCTTGAAAATGTGATCATCTGCAGTTCTTAGTGACACCTGCTACTTTCTCGATTGTCATAACCTTCTTGTAGTTGCAATTGCAATGTGGTGGAGTGTATGTGTATAGGTGTGTGTGTGTGTATGTATATATATGTATTTATATAGTGATTCACTCTTATTTTCAAGGTTAGCACAATTTTTAGTTTTATTGTCTTAATACAAAAGCTCAGGTTTGAAACATAAAAGTTATAGTGGGATTTGTGGATAGAATTGAAGTTTGATACATTAGGCAATTATGGATAGTTTTAGTACAAAGGGTTTATGTTCATGACTTTTAAAGCTACTGGACTGTAAATAAGACTTATTGGAAGACATTTCACTTTTGGTACAAAGCTCCCGACAAGCTTTCTGTCGTTTTGATGCACTGTATGTGCAGCTCTGAGAAAGACCTTGTACTTAACTGTCCCTAGACTCAATAGGATTATTTGGTATATTACAATACAGAGTGCCTGTGATTTTCACATTTTCCGTAATGTATGAATAGCAATCTTGATCTGCTAGGTGATTCACTGGCACAAAATGGAAACATAATTATAAGAGTTAGAATTCTTCAGGACACAGAAGCTCATGGAAATATTCATGACTAAAGCAAAGGGACACAATCAATTTTATATATAAAAAATGTTATATCCAGCTTTACAGAGAATAAAAGAAATAAAAATGCTGTTTATTACTGTTTGAGAAGCAATTACATAGTGCTGCTTCTAGACACATGGCAAGTCAGTGACTCTCAACCTTTCCATTGGACATCCCATTAAAATTGTATCCAATGGCAGGAAACCCAGGAGCTTGGTGTATAAGTGGGTAAAACATTCTAAAATTTTGTTTAATTTGGCTGAGATGTATTGACTAAGTTTGAGGGTGATTTAACAAAGACCAGCTTTTTACGCTGATCTTTGCTAGCCCATGTGCTGCCGGAAAATGTGCCTAAGGGCTCATGCACACGGGTGCTGTGCAGCCGTTCCGTGCATTGGGGGCCATCCGTGCAGCGGCCGGGACGGGTTGGGACCCATTCAACTTGAATGGATCCGTGATCCGTCCGCACCGCAAAAAACAGAACATGTTCTATTTTTAATGCGGTGCGGCGGCACGGACAGAAACACCATGGAAGCACTTCCGATCCATGCCTCCATTCCGCACTACATCTCCCGGATTGCGGACCCATTCAAGTACAGGCCGCAATATGGCCACTGCCGGGCAACAGCCGTGTGCATGAGCCCTAATTTATGACAAGCCATGTGCCTCATCATAAATTAGCCACATGCAAATTAGCTGGCAGTCTGTGTGCCTAGATTGAAATCTACTCTTGTCAAGCTAGTGTGGATGCCGCAGTGTGTCCGGGCTCGATAGCTGCGTGCGCTCAGTTCTGGCGTCCCACGTGGTCGCGTGCTTGATCTCGGGATGCGCTGGTATCTCTGCTGGATGCTGGTATCAGACCGGGTTACACTGAGGCATCCACCGGAGACCGGCTACCAACAAGTCCAGACCCCGGAGGGAAACGTAGCTGCTCACATTTATATTAAAATATCATAATATATTATACTCCTTATTGATGGGCAGGACTATTTATAATATCCAACTAACATTGGACATTAAGGAGGACATTTGTATATATTATATATATATCCGGTGGAGGACATTTGTATACAGTACAGACAAAAAGTTTGGACACACCTTCTCATTCAAAGAGTTTTCTGTATTTTCATGACTATGAAAATTGTAGATTCACACTGAAGGCATCAAAACTATGAATTAACACATGTGGCATTATATACTTAACAAAAAAGTGTGAAACAGCTGAACATATGTCTTATATTCTAGGTTCTTCAAAGTAGCCACCTTTTGCTTTCATTACTGCTTTGCACACTCTTGGCATTCTCTTGATGATCTTCAAGAGGTAGTCACGTGAAATGGTATTCCAACAGTCTTCAAGGAGTTCCCAGAGATGCCTTCAATCTGCGGTCCAGCTCACCTCAAACCATCTCGATTGGGTTCAGGTCTGGTGACTGTGGAGGCCAGGTCATCTGGCGTACCACTCCAACACTCTCCTTCTTGGTCAAATAGTCCGTACACAGCCTGGAGGTGTGTTTGGGGTCATTGTCCTGTTGATAAATAAATGATGGTCCAACTAAATGCAAACCGGATGGAATAGCATGCCGCTGCAAGATGCTGTGGTAGCCATGCTGCTTCAGTATGCCTTCAATTTTGAATAAATCCCCAACAGTGTCACCAGCAAAGCACCCCCACACCATCACACCTCCTCCTCCATGCTTCACAGTGGGAACCAGGCATGTAGAGTCCATCTGTTCACCTTTTCTGCGCCGCACGGCACGGTGGTTGGAACCAAAGATCTCAAATTTGGACTCATCAGACCAAAGCACAGATTTCCACTGGTCTAATGTCCATTCCTTGTGTTCTTTAGCCCAAACAAGTCTCTTCTGCTTGTTGCCTGTTCTTAGCAGTGGTTTCCTAGCAGCTATTTTACCATGAAGGCCTGCTGCACACAGTCTCCTCTTAACAGTTGTTATAGAGATGTGTCTGCTGCTAGAACTCTGTGTGGCATTGACCTGGTCTCTAATCTGAGTTGCTGTTAACCTGTGATTTCTGAGGCTGGTGACTCAGATGAACTTATCCTCCGCAGCAGAGGTGACTCTTGGTCTTCCTTTCCTGGGGCGGTCCTCATGTGAGCCAGTTTCTTTGTAGCGCTTGATGGTTTTTGCAACTGCACTTGGGGACACTTTCAAAGTTTTCCCAATTTTTCAGACTGACTGACCTTCATTTCTTAAAGTAATGATGGCCACTCGTTTTTCTTTACTTAGAATTTGTATTATGGCAAGAAAATAGCAGCTAACAGTCTATTCAGTAGGACTATCAGCTGTGTATCCACCTGACTTCTGCCCAACGCAACTCATGGTCCCAACCCCGTTTATAAGGCAAGAAATCCCACTTATTAAACCTGACAGGGCACACCTGTGAAGTGAAAACCATTTCAGGTGACTACCTCTTGAAGCTCATCAAGAGAATGCCAAGAGTGTGCAAAGCAGTAATCAAAGCAAAAGGTGGCTACTTTGAAGAACCTAGAATATAAGACATATTTTCAGTTGTTTCACACTTTTTTGTTAAGTATATAATTCCACATGTGTTAATTCATAGTTTTGATGCTTTCAGTGTGAATCTACAATTTTCATAGTCATGAAAATACAGAAAACTCTTTGAATGAGAAGGTGTGTCCAAACTTTTGGTCTGTACTGTATATATATAAACACCCAACATGGTATATAAGACATGATACTATCTACAGTGGACATTAAATTACCTACCGTGTAATATGGTCTATGAGCAATATTGTTTTTATTTTTTACTTTGTACTGCTTATTTTTCATTTTTTGTATTTTGTCATTTTTACAAAAGGCCTTTTATTCAGTGTGATTACATACCTATACCTTTTTAGGCCATTTCACCAGAACTATTTAACATTACTATTAAAATACCTTTATCTCTACTATACTAGGTATTTACTACTTATTGCCTAATATCTCCATACTATTCAATATTAAGTGTGCCTGCACTTTATTTAATTTTGGTTTCCTTTATATACGGCAGTGGGTGTGCCTTAGGACCAGGGTGGATAAAAATCAATGTTTTTTTTAAAAAAAATAAAAAAAAATCGGATTTTTTTTATTTAAATCGGATTTTTTTTATTTAAATCGGATTTTTTTGATTTAAATCAGATTTTTTTCAATAAACTGCTTTTTTAGGAAAATATTTTACCATCCAAAGGTTCTTCCATCATGAGATAAAGCTGAGTTGTTTAACTCAGTAGAATAAAGGCTGTATATGTGTAACATTCACAATACCATGCTTTTCCAGAGGTTTCTGTAGGATTAGTGGGCAGTTTCTCTCCTATATTATCACAGACGCTCGCTTTACTTCAGTGCCAAGTCCAAGAAGTTAGACAATATGTTTCTGATTGTTTGGAGTGGAATAGATCTGCACAGCACAACACAAGAAGAATGTGAATCTAAGTGTGAGGAGGATGAGGGGCAAGCAGACAAGAAAATGAAAGTGAAACTTTGAGCACAATACTGCAGCATAGCCACAGACAGACAAGTCTGGATCTGTTTGTGTGTACGATCTGAGGTTTATTACATTCTTTCCTTAAACTGGGGAGAAAAAAGTAATATAAAAAGTGATTCTAAAAATCTTCATCTACTTGCATGTTAAAGTAGCAAGAACTAGTTTAGGTAGAAACTTTGATTTAAATCACTGATTTAAATCAAGCCTTACTGACTAGTGATTTAAATCGTGATTTAAATCGTGATTTAAATCAGTTCGATTTAAATCAAATCCACCCTGCTTAGGACACTGCACCTTGTTCCATTTTGGAGGGGAGGAGAGCCACTGTGAATTTTACTTTTTTGTACAAAATAAAAATTGCTATTTTTCTACAGTTATGGCATTTCAGTGTCCAATATGATGTGCCCAGCTGAGATTCGGACCACACTTCTTATATTGATAAGCAGATTCTACTGTGTACTAAAATGTTATAAATGTAGACGTAAACTGCTGTATGGGCACACAGCATGGCTCAGAAGGGATTTGGCTTTTGAAGTGCAAATCTTGCTGGAATGATTTTCTGGTGCTCATCCCATTTCCAGAGCTCTTGAGGTCCAATAAATGACCCCACTTTGGAAATTAGCCCCCCTCAAGTTATTTATCAAGGGGAGGAATGAGCATTTTGAAACCACTGGTGTTTTGCAGAAATTAATGAGCAGAGGACAGTGCAAAGTGGAAATTGCAAATTTTCTACAGATATGGCATATCAGTGCCCAGCATGTGGTGCCCAGCTTGTGCCATCTGAGACTCAAGCCACACCTCTTAAATTGTTAGTCGTGTTCTTTCTAGGTACAGAAATGTTATAAACGTGGACCTAAACTGCTGTTCGGATACGTTGCAAAGTTCGGAAGGAAAAGACCACCATTAGGCTTTTGCAGTGCAGATTTTCATCGATTGGTTTATAGGTAGCATTGAGTAAACTTGTATTTTCAAGTTCAGCGTACAAGGTTTGGGTAATCTAAGAAGTCCGTTATTAATTCTGCTACCACGGACCATAACTTATGTTCCGTGGTAGCGGAATCCATAACGGAATTCTTAGATATTCCGAACCTTGTAGGCTGAACTTGAACACATAAGTTAGCTCATCCCTATTTATGGGCGCCATGTTGCTTTCAAAAAGTCTCTAGGGTACTAGTACAAATTTAAAGAAGAACTCCCGCAAAAAATTGTATTCTCTGACCTATTAGAAAGGTGCATGATATAATCTGTAGTGATTGTCATTTTCTTATCAGTGACTGTTTCTGTGAGTAAAAACCTCTCTTCTTATTGTAGCTGGGTCATGTGACCAACTCCCTGACCTCCAACTGACCAAGGAAAGAAAGCCAGTAACTGCTCTATTCATTCCTATGGGAGCCTCACTTTCAGTCTCATAGGAATACATAGAGAATTAGACTTCCTGTCCACACATAAGTCTATGTGTGAGTTGGTGGGTCTAATTGCTGGTCACATGACACAGATAAGAAACTTCAGGATAATATAAGTCAAAAATACAGACACTGGTAAGAAAATAACATTCACTACAGATTATATCATGTACATTTCTAGCAGGACATGGAATAAAATTTTTGTCGGAGTTCTTCTTTAATAGAGCCAGTCATTACAGACATAGTGATACCTAATATGTCTATTTTTTTACAGTAATAAATAGCTTTATGAGGGAAAAGGGGATTTTTTTTTACACTTGAAACTTTTTTTTAATAAAATATTTATTTTTTTTCCTTTTGCTTTTTGTCTTACTAGGGGACTTTTGAGGGTCTGATCGCTTCTTACACTGAAAATTTGACTATGAAACCCAGCTAGTGGTTGGGCCTCATAGGCTTCTGTAGCTGGCAGGCCACGGCTGCCATAACAACCGTCACACCGCATGATCACATTTTTGGGAGCCGATGGAGTAAGAGAAGGAGCTGCCTCCCACAGTAAACTGCTTAGATGTGGCAGTCACCTGCATCTAAGGGGTTAAACTGCCGGCATCAGAGTTTTCACCTATGCCAGCTGTTACAGAAGGGGCCTGGCTTTCAGCAACAGCCAGGCCCCTGTCCTGATCCGGCAAGCACAGCTCCTAAGCCCGCTCGATCAGCACGTCATAATAGTACCGCATGTGTTATTAAATCCCTTCCCGCTGTGCTGTATACATATGGTGTATGTCAGGAGTGGTTATAAATATGTAATTATCCCGCATGGTGAACAGACAAAAAAAATCCCAACTAATCAGATTTAAAAATGATAGAAAATCTGTATGTACCCCAAAATACTACCAATAAAAACTATATATGGAAAAACCTGCAAAACTTCTCAAATTCTTCAAAAAGGTTAATGGTGTTTATTCAAATATTGCAGTGTATAGCAGTGTTTATTGCAAATTATTGCGATCTGTTGGTTTCACAAACCAATCTGTAAGCAGTTGACCTTCCCTTATGTACACCCAATCTTGTGTCTATAATATCCTTCTGTACTTGCTAATGTGGATGATTACAGTATTTGAGCATGAAAAGCTTCCGGATTACACGTGGACACTAGCAAGTATAGCCTAGCAATGTCACCAATCTGTCGGTGCATACTAGTTTGAGCTGGATACTCTGCTGTCCAACTTCAATATTCATGAATGGTTCTCCTCCTGGTTCTTCACTGAGCTCCAGTTTGTAAGTGCTATACTTACTTATGTTCACTTAGAATGATTAGTGATTAGAGATGAGCAAGCACTAAAATGCTCGGGTGCTCGTTATTCGAGTCGAATATTTTCAGATCCTCGGGTGCATTGACTTCAACGAACCCCATTGAAGTCAATGGGAGACTCGAGCATTTTTTGCAGGGGACCAAGGCTCTGCCTAGGGAGGGCTGGGTGAAAACCTGGAAACCTCAGAAAATGATGGAAACACCACGGAAATGGACAGGAAACAGCAGGGGCAGCATGCATGGATGATTCTGAGGCTGTCTAATCCCACCATTACCCCAAATTCTCGGGCAACAGCCTGGTGGTGACACTCAAGGCAATTGTGCTCACCCAGACCGTAAAAATTTATCGTGGCCCTGCATGGCTGTGACTACAGAGTGACCGAGTTACACTGCAGGAGCAGGCGAAGCACATAAAAATTTATTGTGGCCCTGTATGGCTGTGACAACAGAGTGACCGAGTTACAGTGCAGGAGCAGGCGAAGCACATAAAAACTTAGCGTGACCCTGTATGGCTGTGACTACAGAGTGACCGAGTTACAAAGGAAGGAGCAGGGAAAGCGAATAAAAATTTATCGTGGCCCTGTATGGCTGTGACTACAGAGTGACCAAGTTACAGTGCAGAAGCAGGCGAAGCACATAAAAATTTAGCGTGACCTTGTATGGCTGTGACTACAGAGTGACCGAGTTACAGTGCAGGAGCAGGCGAAGAACAAATTTATCGAGGCCCTGTATGGCTATGACTACAGAGTGACCGAGTTACAGTGTAGGAGCAGACGAAGCACATAAAAATTTATCGTGGCCCTGTATGGCTGTGACTACAGAGTGACCAAGTTACAATGCAGGAGCAGGCGAAGCACATAAAAATTTATCGAGGCCCTGTATGGCTGTGACTACAGAGTGACCTAGTTACAGTGCAGGAGCAGGCAAAGCACATAAAAATTTAGCGTGACCCTGTATGGGCTGGTGACTACAGAGTGACCGAGTTACAGTGCAGGAGCAGGCAAGCACATAAAAATTTACGAGGCCCCCCCCCTGTATGCGCTGTGACCTACAGAGTGACCGAGTTACAGTGCGGGACAGGCGAAGCACATCAAAATTTATCCGTGGCCCTGTATGGGGTGTGACTACAGATTGACCGAGTTACCAGTGCAGGAGCAGGCTTAAGCACATAAAAATTTATTGTGGCCCTGTATGGCTGTGACAACAGAGTGACCGTGGTTACAGTGCAGTGACTGGCAAAGGCACATCAAATTAATCGTGGCCCTGTATGGCTTGTGACAACAGAGTGACCGAGTTACAGTGCAGGAGCAGGGCGAAGCACATAAAAATTTATCGAGGCCCCCTGTATTGGCTGGTGAACTCACAGAGTGCGACCGACGTTACAGTGGCAGAAGCAGGCGAAGCACATAAAAATTTAGCGTGAACCCTGTATGGCCTGTGACTACAGAGTGACCGAGTTACAGTGCAGGAGCAGGCGAAGCACATAAAAATTTATCGAGGCCCCTGTATGGCTGTGACTACAGAGTGACCGTAGTTTACAGTGCAGGATGCAGTCGATAGCCATAAAAATTTACGAGGCCCTGTATGGCTATGACTACAGAGTGGACCAAGTTACAGTGGCCGCAGGAGCAGGCGGAAGACAAAAAATTTATTGTGGCCCTGCATGGGCTGTGACAACAGAGGTGGACCATGTTACAGTGCAGGAGAAGCGCGAAGCACATAAAAATTTATCGTGGCCCTGTATGGCTCATGACTACACGAGTGACCGCGGTTAGAGTGGCACGGAGCAGGCGAAGCGACATAAAAATTTATCGTGGCCTGCCCTGGTATGGCTGGTGACTACAGAGTGTACCGAGTTACCATGCAGGAGCAGGCGAAGCACATAAAAATTTATTGTGGCCCTGTATCGGCTTGGTTACAACAGAGTGACCGTGTTACAGTGGCAGGAGCAGGCGAGCACATAAAAATGTAGCGTGACCCTGTATGACTGTCACTACAGAGTGACCGAGTTACAGTGCAGGAGCAGGCGAAGCACATAAAAATTTATCGAGGCCTGTAATGGCTGTGACTACAGAGTGACCGAGTTACAGTGCAGGAGCAGGCGAAGCACATAAAAATTTATCGAGGGCCCTGTATGGCTGTGACTACAGAGTGACCGAGTTACAGTGCAGGAGCAGGCGAAGCACATAAAAATTTAGCGTGACCCTGTAGTGGCTGTGACTACAGAGTGACCGAGTTACAGTGCAGGAGCAGGGAAAGCACATAAAAATTTATCGAGGCCCTGTATGGCTGTGACTGACAAGAGTGACCTAGTGTACAGTGGCCGGGAGCAGGTGAAGCACATAAAAATTTATCGAGGCCCTGTATGGCTATGACTACAGAGTGACCAGGAGTTACAGTGCAGGAGCAGGCGAAGCATATAAAAATTTATCGTGGCCCTGTATGGCTGTGACTACAGAGTGACCGAGTTACAGTGCAGGAGCAGGCGAAGCACATAAAAATTTATCGTGGCCCTGTATGGCTGTGACTACAGAGTGACCGAGTTACAGTGCAGGAGCAGGCGAAGCACATAAAAATTTATCGAGGCCCTGTATGGCTGTGACTACAGAGTGACCGAGTTACAGTGCAGGAGCAGGCGAAGCACATAAAAATTTATCGTGGCCCTGTATGGCTGTGACTACAGAGTGACCGAGTTACAGTGCAGGAGCAGGCGAAGCACATAAAAATTTATCGTGGCCCTGTATGGCTGTGACTACAGAGTGACCGAGTTACAGTGCAGGAGCAGGCGAAGCACATAAAAATTTATCGAGGCCCTGTATGGCTGTGACTACAGAGTGACCGAGTTACAGTGCAGGAGCAGGCGAAGCACATAAAAATTTAGCGTGGCCCTGTATGGCTGTGACTACAGAGTGACCGAGTTACAGTGCAGGAGCAGGCGAAGCACATAAAAATTTATCGTGGCCCTGTATGGCTGTGACTACAGAGTGACCGAGTTACAGTGCAGGAGCAGGCGAAGCACATAAAAATTTATCGTGGCCCTGTATGGCTGTGACTACAGAGTGACCGAGTTACAGTGCAGGAGCAGGCGAAGCACATAAAAATTTATCGTGGCCCTGTATGGCTGTGACTACAGAGTGACCGAGTTACAGTGCAGGAGCAGGCGAAGCACATAAAAATTTATCGTGGCCCTGTATGGCTGTGACTACAGAGTGACCGAGTTACAGTGCAGGAGCAGGCGAAGCACATAAAAATTTATCGTGGCCCTGTATGGCTGTGACTACAGAGTGACCGAGTTACAGTGCAGGAGCAGGCGAAGCACATAAAAATTTATCGTGGCCCTGTATGGCTGTGACTACAGAGTGACCGAGTTACAGTGCAGGAGCAGGCGAAGCACATAAAAATTTAGCGTGAGGCCCTGTATGGCTGTGACTACAGAGTGACCGAGTTACAGTGCAGGAGCAGGCGAAGCACATAAAAATTTATCGTGGCCCTGTATGGCTGTGACTACAGAGTGACCGAGTTACAGTGCAGGAGCAGGCGAAGCACATAAAAATTTATCGTGGCCCTGTATGGCTGTGACTACAGAGTGACCGAGTTACAGTGCAGGAGCAGGCGAAGCACATAAAAATTTATCGTGGCCCTGTATGGCTGTGACTACAGAGTGACCGAGTTACAGTGCAGGAGCAGGCGAAGCACATAAAAATTTATCGTGGCCCTGTATGGCTGTGACTACAGAGTGACCGAGTTACAGTGCAGGAGCAGGCGAAGCACATAAAAATTTATCGTGGCCCTGTATGGCTGTGACTACAGAGTGACCGAGTTACAGTGCAGGAGCAGGCGAAGCACATAAAAATTTATCGTGGCCCTGTATGGCTGTGACTACAGAGTGACCGAGTTACAGTGCAGGAGCAGGCGAAGCACATAAAAATTTATCGAGGCCCTGTATGGCTGTGACTACAGAGTGACCGAGTTACAGTGCAGGAGCAGGCGAAGCACACATAAAATTTATCGTGGCCCTGTATGGCTGTGACTACAGAGTGACCGAGTTACAGTGCAGGAGCAGGCGAAGCACATAAAAATTTATCGTGGCCCTGTATGGCTGTGACTACAGAGTGACCGAGTTACAGTGCAGGAGCAGGCGAAGCACATAAAAATTTATCGTGGCCCTGTATGGCTGTGACTACAGAGTGACCGAGTTACAGTGCAGGAGCAGGCGAAGCACATAAAAATTTATCGTGGCCCTGTATGGCTGTGACTACAGAGTGACCGAGTTACAGTGCAGGAGCAGGCGAAGCACATAAAAATTTATCGTGGCCCTGTATGGCTGTGACTACAGAGTGACCGAGTTACAGTGCAGGAGCAGGCGAAGCACATAAAAATTTATCGTGGCCCTGTATGGCTGTGACTACAGAGTGACCGAGTTACAGTGCAGGAGCAGGCGAAGCACATAAAAATTTATCGTGGCCCTGTATGGCTGTGACTACAGAGTGACCGAGTTACAGTGCAGGAGCAGGCGAAGCACATAAAAATTTAGCGTGACCCTGTATGGCTGTGACTACAGAGTGACCGAGTTACAGTGCAGGAGCAGGCGAAGCACATAAAAATTTATCGTGGCCCTGTATGGCTGTGACTACAGAGTGACCGAGTTACAGTGCAGGAGCAGGCGAAGCACATAAAAATTTATCGTGGCCCTGTATGGCTGTGACTACAGAGTGACCGAGTTACAGTGAGGGAGCAGGCGAAGCACATAAAAATTTATTCGTGGCCCTGTATGGCTGTGACTACAGAGTGACCGAGTTACAGTGCAGGAGCAGGCGAAGCACATAAAAATTTATCGAGGCCCTGTATGGCTGTGACTACAGAGTGACCGAGTTACAGTGCAGGAGCAGGCGAAGCACATAAAAATTTAGCGTGACCCTGTATGGCTGTGACTACAGAGTGACCGAGTTACAGTGCAGGAGCAGGCGAAGCACATAAAAATTTATCGAGGCCCTGTATGGCTGTGACTACAGAGTGACCGAGTTACAGTGCAGGAGCAGGCGAAGCACATAAAAATTTATCGTGGCCCTGTATGGCTGTGACTACAGAGTGACCGAGTTACAGTGCAGGAGCAGGCGAAGCACATAAAAATTTATCGTGGCCCTGTATGGCTGTGACTACAGAGTGACCGAGTTACAGTGCAGGAGCAGGCGAAGCACATAAAAATTTATCGTGGCCCTGTATGGCTGTGACTACAGAGTGACCGAGTTACAGTGCAGGAGCAGGCGAAGCACATAAAAATTTATCGTGGCCCTGTATGGCTGTGACTACAGAGTGACCGAGTTACAGTGCAGGAGCAGGCGAAGCACATAAAAATTTAGCGTGACCCTGTGCCCTGTATGGCTGTGACTACAGAGTGACCGAGTTACAGTGCAGGAGCAGGCGAAGCACATAAAAATTTATCGAGGCCCTGTATGGCTGTGACTACAGAGTGACCGAGTTACAGTGCAGGAGCAGGCGAAGCACATAAAAATTTATCGAGGCCCTGTATGGCTGTGACTACAGAGTGACCGAGTTACAGTGCAGGAGCAGGCGAAGCACATAAAAATTTATCGTGGCCCTGTATGGCTGTGACTACAGAGTGACCGAGTTACAGTGCAGGAGCAGGCGAAGCACATAAAAATTTATTATCGAGGCCCTGTATGGCTGTGACTACAGAGTGACCGAGTTACAGTGCAGGAGCAGGCGAAGCACATAAAAATTTATCGTGGCCCTGTATGGCTGTGACTACAGAGTGACCGAGTTACAGTGCAGGAGCAGGCGAAGCACATAAAAATTTATCGTGGCCCTGTATGGCTGTGACTACAGAGTGACCGAGTTACAGTGCAGGAGCAGGCGAAGCACATAAAAATTTATCGTGGCCCTGTATGGCTGTGACTACAGAGTGACCGAGTTACAGTGCAGGAGCAGGCGAAGCACATAAAAATTTATTGAGGCCCTGTATGGCTGTGACTACAGAGTGACCGAGTTACAGTGCAGGAGCAGGCGAAGCACATAAAAATTTATCGTGGCCCTGTATGGCTGTGACTACAGAGTGACCGAGTTACAGTGCAGGAGCAGGCGAAAGCACATAAAAATTTATCGTGGCCCTGTATGGCTGTGACTACAGAGTGACCGAGTTACAGTGCAGGAGCAGGCGAAGCACATAAAAATTTATCGTGGCCCTGTATGGCTGTGACTACACAGAGTGACCGAGTTACAGTGCAGGAGCAGGCGAAGCACATAAAAATTTATCGTGGCCCTGTATGGCTGTGACTACAGAGTGACCGAGTTACAGTGCAGGAGCAGGCGAAGCACATAAAAATTTATCGTGGCCCTGTATGGCTGTGACTACAGAGTGACCGAGTTACAGTGCAGGAGCAGGCGAAGCACATAAAAATTTATCGAGGCCCTGTATGGCTGTGACTACAGAGTGACCGAGTTACAGTGCAGGAGCAGGCGAAGCACATAAAAATTTATCGTGGCCCTGTATGGCTGTGACTACAGAGTGACCGAGTTACAGTGCAGGAGCAGGCGAAGCACATAAAAATTTATCGTGGCCCTGTATGGCTGTGACTACAGAGTGACCGAGTTACAGTGCAGGAGCAGGCGAAGCACATAAAAAATTTATCGTGGCCCTGTATGGCTGTGACTACAGAGTGACCGAGTTACAGTGCAGGAGCAGGCGAAGCACATAAAAATTTATCGTGGCCCTGTATGGCTGTGACTACAGAGTGACCGAGTTACAGTGCAGGAGCAGGCGAAGCACATAAAAATTTATCGTGGCCCTGTATGGCTGTGACTACAGAGTGACCGAGTTACAGTGCAGGAGCAGGCGAAGCACATAAAAATTTATCGAGGCCCTGTATGGCTGTGACTACAGAGTGACCGAGTTACAGTGCAGGAGCAGGCGAAGCACATAAAAATTTATCGTGGCCCTGTATGGCTGTGACTACAGAGTGACCGAGTTACAGTGCAGGAGCAGGCGAAGCACATAAAAAATTTATCGTGGCCCTGTATGGCTGTGACTACAGAGTGACCGAGTTACAGTGCAGGAGCAGGCGAAGCACATAAAAATTTATCGAGGCCCTGTATGGCTGTGACTACAGAGTGACCGAGTTACAGTGCAGGAGCAGGCGAAGCACATAAAAATTTAGCGTGACCCTGTATGGCTGTGACTACAGAGTGACCGAGTTACAGTGCAGGAGCAGGCGAAGCACATAAAAATTTATCGAGGCCCTGTATGGCTGTGACTACAGAGTGACCGAGTTACAGTGCAGGAGCAGGCGAAGCACATAAAAATTTATCGTGGCCCTGTATGGCTGTGACTACAGAGTGACCGAGTTACAGTGCAGGAGCAGGCGAAGCACATAAAAATTTATCGTGGCCCTGTATGGCTCTGTGACTACAGAGTGACCGAGTTACAGTGCAGGAGCAGGCGAAGCACATAAAAATTTATCGTGGCCCTGTATGGCTGTGACTACAGAGTGACCGAGTTACAGTGCAGGAGCAGGCGAAGCACATAAAATTTTATCGAGGCCCTGTATGGCTGTGACTACAGAGTGACCGAGTTACAGTGCAGGAGCAGGCGAAGCACATAAAAATTTATCGTGGCCCTGTATGGCTGTGACTACTACAGAGTGACCGAGTTACAGTGCAGGAGCAGGCGAAGCACATAAAAATTTATCGTGGCCCTGTATGGCTGTGACTACAGAGTGACCGAGTTACAGTGCAGGAGCAGGCGAAGCACATAAAAATTTATCGAGGCCCTGTATGGCTGTGACTACAGAGTGACCGAGTTACAGTGCAGGAGCAGGCGAAGCACATAAAAATTTATCGCGTGCCCTGTATGGCTGTGACTACAGAGTGACCGAGTTACAGTGCAGGAGCAGGCGAAGCACATAAAAATTTATCGTGGCCCTGTATGGCTGTGACTACAGAGTGACCGAGTTACAGTGCAGGAGCAGGCGAAGCACATAAAAATTTATCGTGGCCCTGTATGGCTGTGACTACAGAGTGACCGAGTTACAGTGCAGGAGCAGGCGAAGCACATAAAAATTTATCGTGGCCCTGTATGGCTGTGACTACAGAGTGACCGAGTTACAGTGCAGGAGCAGGCGAAGCACATAAAAATTTATCGTGGCCCTGTATGGCTGTGACTACAGAGTGACCGAGTTACAGTGCAGGAGCAGGCGAAGCACATAAAAAATTTATCGTGAGGCCCTGTATGGCTGTGACTACAGAGTGACCGAGTTACAGTGCAGGAGCAGGCGAAGCACATAAAAATTTAGCGTGACCCTGTATGGCTGTGACTACAGAGTGACCGAGTTACAGTGCAGGAGCAGGCGAAGCACATAAAAATTTATCGAGGCCCTGTATGGCTGTGACTACAGAGTGACCGAGTTACAGTGCAGGAGCAGGCGAAGCACATAAAAAATTTATCGAGGCCCTGTATGGCTGTGACTACAGAGTGACCGAGTTACAGTGCAGGAGCAGGCGAAGCACATAAAAATTTATCGTGGCCCTGTATGGCTGTGACTACAGAGTGACCGAGTTACAGTGCAGGAGCAGGCGAAGCACATAAAAATTTATCGAGGCCCTGTATGGCTGTGACTACAGAGTGACCGAGTTACAGTGCAGGAGCAGGCGAGCACAGAGCAGTGGCGAAGCACATAAAAATTTATTGTGGCCCTGTATGGCTGTGACTACAGAGTTTGCAAGCAGGGCACATAAAAATTTATGCCTGTATGGCTGTGACTACAGAGTGACCGAGTTACAGTGCAGGAGCAGGCGAAGCACATAAAAATTTATCGTGGCCCTGTATGGCTGTGACTACAGAGTGACCGAGTTACAGTGCAGGAGCAGGCGAAGCACATAAAAATTTATCGTGGCCCTGTATGGCTGTGACTACAGAGTGACCGAGTTACAGTGCAGGAGCAGGCGAAGCACATAAAAATTTATCGTGGCCCTGTATGGCTGTGACTACAGAGTGACCGAGTTACAGTGCAGGAGCAGGCGAAGCACATAAAAATTTATAGCGGCCCTGTATGGCTGTGACAGTGACAGACAGAGTGACCGAGTTACAGTGCAGGAGCAGGCGAAGCACATAAAAATTTATCGAGGCCCTGTATGGCTGTGACTACAGAGTGACCGAGTTACAGTGCAGGAGCAGGCGAAGCACATAAAAAAAATTTAGCGTGACCCTGTATGGCTGTGACTACAGAGTGACCGAGTTACAGTGCAGGAGCAGGCGAAGCACATAAAAATTTAGCGTGGCCCTGTATGGCTGTGTGACTACAGAGTGACCGAGTTACAGTGCAGGAGCAGGCGAAGCACATAAAAAATTTATCGTGGCCCTGTATGGCTGTGACTACAGAGTGACCGAGTTACAGTGCAGGAGCAGGCGAAGCACATAAAAATTTAACGTGGCCCTGTATGGCTGTGACTACAGAGTGACCGAGTTACAGTGCAGGAGCAGGCGAAGCACATAAAAATTTATCGTGGCCCTGTATGGCTGTGACTACAGAGTGACCGAGTTACAGTGCAGGAGCAGGCGAAGCACATAAAAATTTATCGTGGCCCTGTATGGCTGTGACTACAGAGTGACCGAGTTACAGTGCAGGAGCAGGCGAAGCACATAAAAATTTATCGTGGCCCTGTATGGCTGTGACTACAGAGTGACCGAGTTACAGTGCAGGAGCAGGCGAAGCACATAAAAATTTATCGTGAGGCCCTGTATGGCTGTGACTACAGAGTGACCGAGTTACAGTGCAGGAGCAGGCGAAGCACATAAAAATTTATCGTGGCCCTGTATGGCTGTGACTACAGAGTGACCGAGTTACAGTGCAGGAGCAGGCGAAGCACATAAAAATTTATCGTGGCCCTGTATGGCTGTGACTACAGAGTGACCGAGTTACAGTGCAGGAGCAGGCGAAGCACATAAAAATTTATCGTGGCCCTGTATGGCTGTGACTACAGAGTGACCGAGTTACAGTGCAGGAGCAGGCGAAGCACATAAAAATTTATCGTGGCCCTGTATGGCTGTGACTACAGAGTGACCGAGTTACAGTGCAGGAGCAGGGCGAAGCACATAAAAATTTTTCGAGGCCCTGTATGGCTGTGACTACAGAGTGACCGAGTTACAGTGCAGGAGCAGGCGAAGCACATAAAAATTTATCGTGAGGCCCTGTATGGCTGTGACTACAGAGTGACCGAGTTACAGTGCAGGAGCAGGCGAAGCACATAAAAATTTATCGAGGCCCTGTATGGCTGTGACTACAGAGTGACCGAGTTACAGTGCAGGAGCAGGCGAAGCACATAAAAATTTATCGTGGCCCTGTATGGCTGTGACTACAGAGTGACCGAGTTACAGTGCAGGAGCAGGCGAAGCACATAAAAATTTATCGTGGCCCTGTATGGCTGTGACTACAGAGTGACCGAGTTACAGTGCAGGAGCAGGCGAAGCACATAAAAATTTATCGTGGCCCTGTATGGCTGTGACTACAGAGTGACCGAGTTACAGTGCAGGAGCAGGCGAAGCACATAAAAAATTTATCGTGGCCCTGTATGGCTGTGACTACAGAGTGACCGAGTTACAGTGCAGGAGCAGGCGAAGCACATAAAAATTTATCGTGGCCCTGTATGGCTGTGACTACAGAGTGACCGAGTTACAGTGCAGGAGCAGGCGAAGCACATAAAAATTTATCGTGGCCCTGTATGGCTGTGACTACAGAGTGACCGAGTTACAGTGCAGGAGCAGGCGAAGCACATAAAAATTTATCGAGGCCCTGTATGGCTGTGACTACAGAGTGACCGAGTTACAGTGCAGGAGCAGGCGAAGCACATAAAAATTTAGCGTGACCCTGTATGGCTGTGACTACAGAGTGACCGAGTTACAGTGCAGGAGCAGGCGAAGCACATAAAAATTTATCGTGGCCCTGTATGGCTGTGACTACAGAGTGACCGAGTTACAGTGCAGGAGCAGGCGAAGCACATAAAAATTTAGCGTGGCCCTGTATGGCTGTGACTACAGAGTGACCGAGTTACAGTGCAGGAGCAGGCGAAGCACATAAAAATTTATCGAGGCCCTGTATGTATGCTGTGTGACTACAGAGTGACCGAGTTTACAGTGCAGGAGCAGGCGAAGCACATAAAAAATTTATCGAGGCCCTGTATGGCTGTGACTACAGAGTGACCGAGTTACAGTGCAGGAGCAGGCGAAGCACATAAAAATTTATCGTGGCCCTGTATGGCTGTGACTACAGAGTGACCGAGTTACAGTGCAGGAGCAGGCGAAGCAAAAAAAATTTATCGTGACCCTGTATGGCTGTGACTACAGAGTGACCGAGTTACAGTGCAGGAGCAGGCGAAGCACATAAAAATTTATCGAGGCCCTGTATGGCTGTGACTACAGAGTGACCGAGTTACAGTGCAGGAGCAGGCGAAGCACATAAAAATTTATCGTGGCCCTGTATGGCTGTGACTACAGAGTGACCGAGTTACAGTGCAGGAGCAGGCGAAGCACATAAAAATTTATCGTGGCCCTGTATGGCTGTGACTACAGAGTGACCGAGTTACAGTGCAGGAGCAGGCGAAGCACATAAAAATTTATCGAGGCCCTGTATGGCTGTGACTACAGAGTGACCGAGTTACAGTGCAGGAGCAGGCGAAGCACATAAAAATTTATCGTGGCCCTGTATGGCTGTGACTACAGAGTGACCGAGTTACAGTGCAGGAGCAGGCGAAGCACATAAAAATTTATCGTGGCCCTGTATGGCTGTGACTACAGAGTGACCGAGTTACAGTGCAGGAGCAGGCGAAGCACATAAAAATTTATCGAGGCCCTGTATGGCTGTGACTACAGAGTGACCGAGTTACAGTGCAGGAGCAGGCGAAGCACATAAAAATTTAGCGTGACCCTGTATGGCTGTGACTACAGAGTGACCGAGTTACAGTGCAGGAGCAGGCGAAGCACATAAAAATTTATCGTGGCCCTGTATGGCTGTGACTACAGAGTGACCGAGTTACAGTGCAGGAGCAGGCGAAGCACATAAAAATTTATCGAGGCCCTGTATGGCTGTGACTACAGAGTGACCGAGTTACAGTGCAGGAGCAGGCGAAGCACATAAAAATTTATCGTGGCCCTGTATGGCTGTGACTACAGAGTGACCGAGTTACAGTGCAGGAGCAGGCGAAGCACATAAAAATTTATCGCCCTGTATGGCTGTGACTACAGAGTGACCGAGTTACAGTGCAGGAGCAGGCGAAGCACATAAAAATTTATCGACCCTGTATGGCTGTGACTACAGAGTGACCGAGTTACAGTGCAGGAGCAGGCGAAGCACAAAAATTTATGTGACCCTGTATGGCTGTGACTACAGAGTGACGAGTTACAGTGCAGGAGCAGG